>CM069911.1:94230834-94372039 GCA_036172215.1 Camellia granthamiana | reverse complement strand
GTTCTTCATTTTCCCTGATGAACATTAAAGATCTAGGGCGGACCGGGCTCCAGGTCCTCCTTTGATCCAAAAAATCACTCAGACCAAGCAGATAGCCTGTTTGTCCCAACTTTAGTAGAAACCGGGATAGCCAAAGGACTTGGCCGCTCAACCGGGCTAACATCTGGTCGACTTGGGCGACCGAGCTCCTTGGTTAGCCTTTACGACCGAGGTGGTTTGGCACTCTTCATGACCGAGCTAAAGTCAAGCTCGCTTTGTGCGACCGCGCTCCCTCTCACACTTGCCATCCTTTTCCTGCAGAGTCCAAGGGGACCACAGACCGTTACCGAGGCTCTCAAGGACCGAGCAGCCATCAGTCCCCAGTCTGTGCCAAACCTCCTCAGCCGAGCTAAATTAGTCGGCCACACATGGGGAAATTTCGTTGCCTTGTCGACAGCCCGGCTGGCTTGGCCGCGTTCCGGGAAGAATACGGTATCCTGGCCGATGTCCACCTAGAGCTCGCCAAGATTGAGACAACCCCTTGGGGCAGATTAGACCAGTGCCCCTTCACCGTTGTGGACGCGCCCCGCGTGAGGGCCTTACCCCACAGTTCGGACTCGATTTGTGTCACGGTTCTTAATCTTGAACCAAAGAGTCCAAATTCGGCAAATCGTTTTGAGAAAACAGATTTTTAGAAAAGAAGTGCCAAACATGGACTGCTTTGCCAGATACAGAGTCGCCACCTAAATATTTTTTAATGGGGAAATTTAGGAAACCCTGACTCGGTGCCAAAGGCCACGTGTCCGTCATCACCAAAGTTGCCTCGGCTCGGGAGCTTGGGTATGATTGGGGAAGGTCAGCTATGAGCACCCCCTCTCGCCCGATCCGAAGATCGGCCTCTACTAACCGTGATATCTGTTTTTGAAAACGTTATGTGTTCTTATTCCAGTTAATTAGCTAGAATTACTATGTGATGCGCACAACACAAAAGTATAGACTAGATTGCCTAATTTGGAACGAAACATTGCATATCCGTTTTTTGGAAAACGCTTTGGAATTTGCTACTCGCAAGTAGGCTAAAAACACGGATTTCAACGAGTTGCTCCAACTCAAACAATCCAACCTTCACCCACAGGCATTCAGGCAGTTTATAACACATAAGCATTTAGCCACATGGTAAGCATGCTGTCATGTTAACATTCACACTCATGCGAGATGCTAAAGCATAAAATACTTACAAAGTACTCCGTGCAAAAACAAGAACATGTTAGTAATCATGTGTGACCCTAGTTCATGTTAAGTGGCTAATGCATCGCATACAAAATGTCACTAGAGTAGGCTCGGCCAATCTAGGAATGGCATGTGAAATGCTGCAACTAACAAGTACTCAACTTGGAATTGAAATGCAAGTGCAGTTAGCATGATGTACCGAGCCCGGTGCATGCAATACTGATGAATGAATGCAAACATGAGAAGCATAAGTATGCTAATTGAAATATGCCCTAAATCTAACCATTGTAAGCAGTTAAATAAAAGGGAAGAAAGATGTGAGGTTAGAAGACATACACACACTCACGCACACTTATTACAATTTTGCCCTCGCTCGGAGGGACCGAAAGAATAATACAGATTAACTAACTCGCAAGCTAACCAATATTATAAACCACCTAATTAATTAACACATTAATTAATCTAATTAAGCAGTAAACAGTCTCGGGATGAAGACCCAATGCAGTGCGCGCTCGGTTTTGCTCAGAAATCCGCCACCATGCTTAAGTTGCCTCTGTTTTCCCTGCTCTACTTCTCTGATGACTGCCAAAGTCTCAGGGTTGCTTCTCTAAGTGCTGTGGAACACCACCGGCTGAGGGGACTGGCCACCGGCCATGGATAATGGTCACCGGCCACAAAGTTGCTCCATCAGCCAAAAATGATGGCCGGTCAGCACTGAAGATGGCCGGTCGGCCAAATCTTCCTGCAAAAATTGGTTTGACAGTAGCAGAGGGCATAACTTGGCATGGCAATGCATTTCAAGCAATGTATGCACCAATCACACCCCTTATCATATTTATGACTCAAAGGGACATGATCCTCGATTCTCGGACTACCAATCGCGCATTTCCATACATGATGGCCCAAAGAATCAAGGGTGCATTTTGATATGGAATGCAATGCACATAATCAAACAAATTGAACTCAACCTCTATCACAAGCAATTCAAGAAGCCAAGTATACATGCTAATGCAATGCAACTCTAAGCATGTTGGCTAGTATGCAACATAGACAATGCAAGCAAGCAATGCATGTTAGGCATACAACCTAGGTAAAGAAAGCATGTAAGGCATGAAGCAACGCAACTTACAAGTGCAAGGCACAATGTGGGCGTTTAAGCATGCAAACAAGCATGTGACTTCATTTAATCACGCGATTTCAATCGCGCAACAACTCACTAATATGCTACAACATACAAGGAGAGCATGCAACAAACAAAGGGATGGACTTAAACTAAATTAGGCGACTCTCAAACAAGCCTAAAACAGTGGCCAATGCTATGGAAGTGAGGTCCAACACACACACACACATGCACATGTTAATAGGCCAACACTTAAGCACATAAAAAGCAACTTTTAAGCACACGTAAAAGAGACTAAATATGGACAATTAGCATGCACATTAAGCCCTGAAATTAAATATGATGCCAAATCAATTAAACAGGATAACCCAAGACATGCAACCACGATCCAAAACCCAAGGTAAGCTAAGGGAGGCATCAAACTACCCTTAACAAAACTAAACATGGCATGAATTAAATGATCAAAAACAGAGTTTTAACATATTAAAACAAAGCCAACAACACATCTAGATGGCATCTAAATGGCTCAAATCCAAAAGCATGCATAGTTGCCAAAACATGGAGCGTACAACACAAGCTTTCAAGGCATCAAAGAGGCATCAAAGGCAAGCATATAAGCATGTCATGGGGACTGAAGTGATGCCATAAGTGATGCCAAACCACTAAAATAAATCAAACAATGCATGCTCAACACTTCACATACTTAAAGCCTACAAGCTAACAATGCAAAGGAGCTATGCAATACATGTTATGGTTGACCAAAATAACCAAAAACACACCTTAAACATGGCAAAACAAGTACAAAAGCTTCACAAAGCTAGGCCAAAAGCATGCTTGAACAAGGGTTAAAACCTAGATGCATGTTAAGGCTACAATATGGCATTACAAGGCATGTATGCTAAACAAGCAAGGTGTGTCCAAACCAACTAAAAACAGAGGCATATTATGACATAATAAGCATGAAAATCAGCTAAGGCATGGCCAACACACACTTAGACTTGATGCACCCTCAAGAGGCAAAAAGGGGCCCTTTTCAAGGACAACAAGGAGAGGGGGTGGCCCTCTCCTTCCTAGGACCTCAAGGCACCATCCTCATCACTGAAATCCCTCAAGATTTTAGTGGTGAGGAGGCCCAAACACAATGGTCCCGGAGCTCAACCAAAATGGCACAAAATGGAGCCTTTCAAGGCTTAAGAGGGGTCAAACAACCCCAAAGCTTAAAGCAATCTTAACCAACTATTTAGAGCACTAAAAATCAGAACTTTTATATGTTATACACAAAGCTCAAAGACAGATGCAAGGTAGGCAAAAATGCAATGCAAAAATGGGGAATAAAGGGACACGTTTCTTACCCTCGTAGACCCTCTTCACCAATGGTAGACCAGCTGGTTCTTCAAGCTCAAACCAGCTCCACAACTCCAAAAACAACCCTCAAGGGCCTCAGCTCCAAGAAAAGGTGTGATGGTGGGTGTTTGTGCGCAAAACTAAGGCAAAAACACTCACAAAACAAAGAGAGAGAGAGATATAGAGATGGAGGACATATGAACCCTAACCCTAAAACTCAAAACCCTCTGAAAATTTTGTCTAAATTGTCTAACCTCTAAAAGAGGGAGAGAAGACCCCCTCTTATAGACAACTTTGTCTTGTAAAGCTTCCAAAGGAAGCTAACAAGAGGGCAATCCCTCCATACACGTGTATGGAGGGAGTGAAAGTGCATGCCAGCTGCAAAAAAATATCTGCAAAAGCAGATGCACAGTAGCCGGCCGGCCAAACATGCAATTGACCAAAAAAAGATAGCCGGCCGGCCATCTATAGTGCCAGCCGGCCAAACATTTGGCTGGTGGCAACAAAACATAGCCGGTGGCCTCAAGCCAGGGCCGGTGATGGGTGGGGATGGTCTACAAGCCCTACCCTGCCCCTCAAAGGCAAAACACAAGTGTTTGGTGCAAAACCAGACACAAAACAGTCGAGTCGAGAGGTCCTGAGGCGAGGTGCGCTGCCACGGCCTCCGGAAACTCAAGACGAACACAAACATGGATGATCACCGAGTGTTCAAGCGGTGACGTCCAAGTCTTGAGGACGGTCAAAAATGGGGTGTCTGCAGTTGCCCCTCTTTGACAGAACTCGAAAGTCATAACAATTACGGGAGTGAATGTCAAAGCCCAGAGACGACCCATTTTTGACAAAGCCGAAGACTTAGACTAACATGCAAGACAAACAAGATATGTGGCCGAAGGCAGGGGCGAAATGCAAGACAATGCACAAAGCCGAGCATAATTTATGATCATGCAAAGAAAGCTGTAACGAAGCACACACAATGCAACAGTTTTAAGCTAGCATACACCAAACAACACTACAATGCAGAAAGGATGTAATAGAATTATGCAATTCTCAATACGTCTTACTCGGAGGATACAATACCTATCCGGTTTGTCTGGTTGCACCAGCCACAAATGAACCGTACATACAATATCGTGCCTGTGAAGAAAGCAACTTAACAGGTACGATGTTATTAGCAACATTCCTAACAATGCAAAAAAAAAAAAAATGATATGCAATATATACAAAACTATGTATAAACAATGCAAAAGAAAATGCAATGCAATTGAATCATGATCCAATCATGAGCGGTTCAAAACCACACAAATGTCAAATAGATGGATGGAAGTAACAAGTCCGTCTACCATAGAACGATCAACAGAACTATGAGTAATGCAGACAGACACAATGATCCTAATGCTGGATGCAAAAATTACACTACAATGTAATATATAATGGAATATGTACAATGCGATCTACTGGGAAGAATGGCGATGGATGTAGTGGATAAGGCTTGCAGCCAAACCGTATTTTGCCTAAGAAAGGCATAGACACAAACAAGCCGTGTCTAACATAGAACGGTCGACTGAACTATGCTTCGACGTGAAAAGTATGGGCACATACCAGACCAAGCTCAACATGGAAAGGCGCAAGCCATAGATGGAGGTGATGCAGTGAATGCATGCAAGCTACAATGCACTATATACAATATGCAATGGAATGGATATGCTGCAATGGATATGGCACACAGGCCAGACCAAGTCTTGCCTAGGAAAGGCATGGGCGCAAACAAGCCGCGTCTAACATAGAACGGTCGACTGAACTATGCTTCGTCGTGAAAAGTATGGGCACATACCAAACCAAGCTCAACATGGAAAGGCGCAAGCCATGGGCGGAGGTGATGCAGTGAATGGAATGGATATGATGCAATGGATATGGCACACAGGCCAGACCAAGTCTTGCCTAGGAAAGGCATGGGCGCAAACAAGCCGCGTCTAACATAGAATGGTCGACTGAACTATGCTTCATCGTGAAAAGTATGGGCACATACCAGACCAAGCTCAACATGGAAAGACGCAAGCCATACGCGGAGGTGATGCAGCAATGCATGCAATCTACAATGCACTATATACAATATGCAATGAAATGGATATTTACAATGGAAATGCATGACATATGCAATATATTAAAATGAAATGCATGACATGTGCATGTTTGTTGTTTTTTGTTTTGTTTCTTGAAAATACAAATGATGCATGATTTTTGGTTTTGTTTCTGTTGGTTTTTTTTTGAAATGCAAATGATGCATGGAATGCATGTTGCATGGAATGCACGACAACGCAAGTCGCTTGAAATGCATGAATTTTTGATGCGCGGCAACGTGCGGCTTGAAATGCATGACAATGCATGAATTTTCTAATGCATGACGACGCGCGGCTTAAGATGCATGACAATGCACGTGAGCAGCATTCACATCAATGCAAGTTGTACGTGTTACGATGCGTGTATGCATGCATAACGATTCAAGAGATGATGAGTGCTACAACATATGCAGACATGCAAGCACCAAAGGTTTTGCACCTTCCGAGGATTTAAGGTCTCCTAGACCGTGCGTGCACAAGACAATGCGAGTGAGGTGCGCAAAATAGCGCGAGTGATGCGATGCACAAAACAGCGTGATGCGCTAGACAGCGCGATGCGTTAGACAACGCAAGTGCACAAGACAGTGCGATAGAGGTGGAATGCACAAGACAGTGCGGTGCGCTAAACAACGCAATTGAATTGAAATGCACATGGAGCAACTTTTGAATCTTGTAGAGGATACGGAAAGGATACACCTTGCACGAATTTGAGTGCCACGCACAGAAGACATGGTCCGAGGTCAAAATGGAGGCCGGTTGAGCTTCGGAAATGCCTTTTCTTGTACTATCTTGAACAATAAAGGTGCCAAACCACAGATCTGACCCAAACAAGGTTGTAGGAGGCTCACCAGCCGGAAGGGGAAGCCACCGGCCATCCACCGGCCATCAAAAAAACATCACCAGCCAAACATTTGGCCGGCCGGCCAAAAATGTAGCCGACCGGCCAAAAATGCCTGATTCGGGGCAGTTTTGACTTTTCGCCTTGGGTCTTTTAAAATAGGGTTTCAAACCCTATTTCTTTCATTTTCCTTGGCCGAAAATAGTTGCTCTCTCTCTCTCTAGAGCATTTTTCTCTCTTCTTTTCTCCGTTTCCTTGCATTTCACGCCCGTTTCCTCGTTTGATTCGCGAATATCCTCGCGTTTCGAACACTTTAAACTGAATATTTCTCCATTTCGGTGTTCCTTTTGCTATTTCCACTTTTGGGGTTTATTCCCCTCGCGTTTCTCTCGATCTATATACCTTTTCCACTTCCCGGCTTTTCCGGCCATTTTCCACCCTCTCGGGGTTGACTTTTCGGTTGACCCTTCGCATTCTAGCTTTGTTTTCCTTTTCCGACCATTTTCCTCGTCACATTTGACATGGCCGATGATATTCCACAGGGCGGGACTCCCCCGGATCACGAGATGGATCCCGGGGCCGAGCTTCTACCTTTGAGCGTCCGCCCATTCGACCCGGCGACCTACCGGCCGGCGATCCATGTCTTGCCTCCCGATGGACTTCGCCAGTTCGGAGCTTTGATAGGGCGATGCCTCCAGAGCTTCTTTTGCGTGAGCCTACATCTCATCTGTCCTTTGGCGCTTCCGAGGTAACATTTCCTCCTCTGTTTTACCTTCTGCAATGTAGAACACTTAACTGCCAACTGCCATAGCTGATCATGTTCTTTAACTGCTTAGCTCAGATACACTGATGCACTGTATACTGTAGTTAATTGTGAACACTTGCAGCTGATATCTGTTTGAGACTGACACGTGCACACACACTGCACTGGCTCTGAATCACTCAAACACACTGACACAGTACACACTGCACACACTGTAGTTTATTGCAATCACACCGGTACCCGATATCTGTTTGAATTTGAAAATATGCACACATGCTGTATTTGTACTGAACCACGCAAACATGCTGACACATCACACGTTGTAGTTCACTGTAAGCACACCGGCAACCGATAGTTGTTTGAATATGAAAATATATACACATGCTATATTTGCCTGAATTCTGAATGCCTTTCAAAACTGGTATATTTAGCACTGCTTCGCAATAGTTTGCTTGAAAACAGGGAGATTCCCATACCGTCCGGGGGTATGGGAACATCGCCGCCTGAGACTGGTACGCTGAGCTACCTGATGCGGTCCGCCACATCGTGGACCAGGCCGGTTTTGGTGCATTCTGCAGAGGACTGTCCAGACTTACTATGAGCAGGCCTCTCCTTACCGCTCTAGCGGAGAGGTGGTGGGACACCACTGACTCATTCCACCTCTCTGCAACAGGAGACATGACGATGACTCCCTATGATTTCTCGATGCTCACAGGCATCGGGGTAGGGGGTGATCCGATCCCTTTCGACACTGACATGGACGAGGGGGAGGCCGCTCAGATATATCTGCTTGGCGAGGTGCCACCTCTCGCACGTCCCGGCTTCGTCCGATATTCCTGGTTCGAGTTCCAGTTCAGGGTCTAGCCAGCTTTGACCGAGGAGGCTCCGATGACCCAGGAGGCGGTGGAGCAGTACGCACGCGGCTTTCTGATGTTTCTGCTGGGGACGACTATTTTCGCCGACCAGGTGAATACCATGCCCCTCTGCTTGCTCAGCGCCTTAGTGGATGTCACACAGATCCTGCGCTATGACTGGGGTGGCGCCGCTCTGGCTACACTTTACGGATACATGAGCTCAGCTTCCCGTGGCAGGGGACAGTTGCTCGGGGGTTATTGGCGCGCTTAGGAGGTACGTTTCTTTTTTCTTCTTTACATTTCATTTCTGCTTTCTATTATCTGTACTCTGTACTATACTCTATACACTGCACACACTGTGGTCTGCTTTACACTGACTGTATACTGTACACACGGCACACGCATACTCTGCTTTACGCTGACTGTACACTGCTCACACTGCACACTCTGCTCAATACACTGCACATGGCTCTGCTATCTCTGTTTTATTCCGTATTCTGCTTTATCTGATAAGCATACTGGTATTTATTCTGCAGTTGTGGGTCTACGCCTACTTTCCGAGACTCGCCCCCGTGCCAGACGCGGAGACCCCTCTTGTCGTTCCATTCTCGCACCGTTTCGACAGGAGATGCGTGCGGAGGCCTCGGGAGACGTTTAGCTTCTTCCGCCGCTATTTTGACACCATCACTCCCGCAGAGGTATGTTTTACTTGCAGTTCATTTAAGCTTCGCTTTACACTGTATTTTCAATAATAGTAGATAACAATCTGTATTTCATTTTCAGATCACCTGGCAGCCTTGGGCTCCATTGCCAGCCGTGATTCGGGATCGATTTACCGGTGCTGAGGAGACCTCGCGTTTCCGGATTTTGCTAGAGGGCCCGGTCTGTTGGGCTTGGTACCTGGGGGAGCGTTTCCTACGCCAGACCCTAGGTTTACCAGAGCAGATAGTCCCGGTTCACCCTCCTGAGCATATGAGGGATACCGAGAGATTCACCGTCGAGCAGATGGCCGACTACACGATCGGCTGGGATGCGACCCGCTTCAGAGGCATAGGCGACTACGGAGAGTACGTGCAGACGTATATTATGCGGCCTCTGAGCGGCGGCCGTCGAGTTGAGGGAGAGAGGCCCGTGGCGCCGGCAGCTAGGGCAGGAGCGAGGGCAGGAGCGGGGGCTGGAGCAGGAGCATCAAGGAGAGCTCGGGTTCGCGGCAGGGGTGGAGTTCAAAGAGGGCGAGGGGGTGGCTGGCCTGCACTGCCCACTTCACTGATATACAGAGGGCAGGGTAGGGCGACCTACCAGATCCCCTTTGCTCCTCCTTCGGTTGACCACGAGTTGGTCGGTTTCCATGACTTGCCTCCGGTATGTATTACTACATTTTATGCATCTTGTATTGGCGTTTCATTTCAGTTTATTTGATATTCCGCAGAATACTGATGCATCTGATACTTTTGCAGGCCTCTTCCGAGTATACCCGGCAGTCCTTGGAGCTGAATGCCTCCATGATGGGGATGTTGCAGCGGACTTTCGACCTCCTGGCCCTCTATAGTATTCTGGTATGTTCTTCTGATCACGGTCTCAAACCATACACATAAACTGCTTCACATAATCTGATGCACAACACAACACTTGATAAGCTGCTCACGACATTCATACACTGTACTCATACACTACATTCTGCACTGATAAACTGCTCACGGCATTCGCACACTGTACTCATACACTGCATTCTGCACTAATAAACTGCTCACGGCATACGCACACTGTACTCATACACTGCATTCTGCACTGATAAACTGCTCACGGCATACGCACACTGTACTCATACACTGCATTTTGCACTAATAAACTGCTCATGGCATTCGCACACTGTACTCATACACTGCATTCTGCACTAATAAACTGCTCACGGCATACTGATGCGTTTGCCTCTTATACTTTTCAGCCTCCCTTCCAGATTCCCACTGTGGGAGGTGTTCTAGCCAGGCCTTCTGTTCCTGCCGGAGGAGATGGAGAGGGCAGAGTATTCCCCCGCACCAAGGCGGGGCGCACTCACGTCGGGAGTAGCTCGCGGGCTCCAGTCCCTGATGACAATGACGAGGAGTCGGAGGCGGAGGCGGAGGCAGAGTCGGAGGAGGAGGAGACCGGAGACGGCTCGGACTCAGGCTCAGATGACAACGCTGATGATGCTCCTGGACCTTCGTCCAGGAAGAGGACTAGGACGGACTCCCAGGCCTGAGATCCTTTGTCATTGATCCAGATTTTTGCTATTTTTCTTCTTCTTTTTGTACTTTTTTTGTTGGTGGCTAGGGTACCTTGTACTGCCGCAGGCAGATTTTGTTTTCAAAGCTACGTACTTGAAACAGACGATGAAATGAAACAAACTTTTTATCTAAAAAAAAAGTGTTACATTTATACATTTCTATATATTGCATCGCATTGCATCATGTTACATCTCAAATGAAATTGATCTGTTGTCTAAAAATTGAGCACTTGTATTGCAATAATCAGATGACTAACCAGCCGATAGCAAAAACAAACCCCAGCAACCCACTGCTATGTTCTGAACACACAGCCCATACTCTGCTGGGGATTAGACCACATACAGCCCGTAACACAGCATTCAGTTCATTCTGCATACGGCAAACCCTGAACAAACAACCCAATATGACAAGACGGACTACGAATGTGAAACCAGTTGAAGTTGAAGCGCACTCAGATGCCCCAAATTTTCCCTTTTCTTCTTTTGCTTCGCATAAATGTGGAGAATGGCACAGCATTCTGAGCATAAACGATTTTAACTTTTGAAATTAAAAAAAAAGGTTTTCAACCGGGGGTACCGAGCCTACAACTGAACACAGTGAGAAAGACTCAACAAAATGGTACACGACCTAAACACAACGAAACACACTCGGAAAAGACTCAAAACAGAAGTCGAGATAGACAAATAAAAAGAAAAGACACGACACACAGACGTGTTTACAAAAACCAAAAGACCTCAGATCTCGAGGAGCCATTTCCTCCGGGTATGTTTACCACCCTTTCTGATTTGTGATTCTCACAGCACTCGGCACTCAGGCTCGTTTTTTTTTTTTTTTTTCAAAACCCTTTTCCTCACTTTTCTCTCGACTTACACCTCTCTATTCTTTATTCTCTCATTTTTCATCCCTCCCCAGGGTGGTTGATAGATGAATAGGAAGTTGTGGGTTCGCGCCCAAAAGTATCAGCTCGGCTATTCCTTCTGGTGACGTCCAGTCGAGGTTTCGGATGGGGAATGAAGTATCTTGACCTACTCCGATTTGTGCTTCGCACTTGGCTTGATACCTCGTTGCATGGAGGTTGTTGAGAGAGCTTTCAGCCCTTTACTAACAGCTTTAGCTGTGCCCGTTCTGGCGGATATGTTGACGACGGGGAAAGACAGAACACCTGACTCAACTGTGCCCCTAGTTCATCATTTTGACCATTTTTTGTTTTCTTCCTAAAACAGTTTTGACCAAAATGAGAGTCGGATTAACATACTTGTTCACTTTTTTATTCGAAAATCACGCAAGTTAGGCTGTAAGCACTGAAAATTTTCCTTTTTTGGGTCCAAGAGAATGGTCTGATTTTGGAAAATGAAACAGTTTTCGAGAAAATAGTCAACCTCAGTAAAAATTTTCAAAAACTATTTTTGCAAACGGCCGGTGCTAAACGAGCACAGAACTTACCCTCGAGATGTGCAACCTCGGATCGGAGGCAATGGAAGATTGCCCCTGGCTTGGAAGGGGTGGATGGCAACAGAAAGTTGCCCCTGGTTTAAAAAGGTGACTCGTGGCAACTCATGGCAACGGAAAGTTGCCCCTTGTTTGGATGACGCCGTAGCATTTGGTAAACAGTCTTCGTCAGTGATGATTGCAAACGAACTCTCGGATGCAGAGAAGACGGAGATGGTCTGGACCAATATATGGACACAATCACTTCGAAGGTGTTGGGGGCTGGACTTCGGGATGAAGTTGCCTATGTATCCGGTTGTCACAACCGAACTATCGGATTCGGGGAGGGCAAGGATAATCAAAACCATTACATGGATTGAGGCGCTATGAAAGCGTTGGGGGCTGGACTTCAGGACGAAGTTGCCTACGTATCCCAAACATGGGAATCAAGCCTTACGTAGTTCCGGTTAAGGTACATTCGGGTATTTTAACCTTCACTTTTTAGGCTCTAACTTTTGCCAAGGCGCCCGATACGAGTTTTCGACCTTGCGAGCTTCTTCTTTCCTTTTTCTTTCTTCCCTTTCTTTTTTCTCTCTTTTGTATATATTTTTTTCTTTTTTGTATTTTTCTCTCTTTTTTTGTGTTTATTTTTCCTTGCTCTAACTTTTGCCTGGGTCGCCCTTCCGGGTTTTCGGCCCAGCGAGCCTCTCAAAGGGTAAAAGTGTAACAAGTCCATGCCAAATGGTTTTGAGGTTGAAGTCTCCCTGTATCCAGGAGAATGACTGTTGTATTTGGCTCTTCGAGCATATCTGACATCTTTCTGCCCCTAGTTCAAGGGGTGCTTCTGATCTGGCCACACGGGTCTCACATGGCGGTCGACCGTTGAACATTCTGAATGGGTTCAAGGTTCGAAAACAAACGGATTGAATCTCGAGGCTGAAAGCGATCCTAGGCTGTACACTTTCAAGAGCGATTCCACGCAGGTCTTCACAGGACTGTGCAAAATATTTTGTTTTTGAAAGTTTTTACGAAAGCGACACATCGCTCGCGCTAAAGACAGTGTGGAACCAGTCTGAGTCAAGCCAGGGTCCTTCTCAGTATTCACGCTGACAAGCATGATTTCATTCATTAAAATGGTTTAGCACGCCTATCTTTCTCTCAAATTGATCAAAGTTTTACAAAACCCGAGGAATTCCTTCCTCTTCGTTTTCATCACCACAATGTTCAAAACGGTTTTGGAAAAAACTTAGGTCATTACAATGATTTTCAGGGCACAAGAGAGCAAGTAGAATGTACTGTCGTCCCTTTCGAATCCTCTGGCACAATTAGCTCAAAATAGCAATAAGCGCAGGAATAAGATAGCCGCAGCTGTTTCATTTAGATTTCTTGGTTTGTAACTTGCTCCACAGCAGAGACAGACTCAAAAGAAAACAAAAGGGTAATTACAAAACAAAACGGTGTTCAAGGCAACAACCCTGGAATCACCTAGCATTCTATACAAACAAAACAAAACAGTGTTCAAGGCAACAACCCCGGAATCACCTGGCATTCTATACAAAGGGGACTGACTCGCTACAACAAGACAGACCCATAAGCAAAAGGACTAACTCAAGACAATGAGACAGACTCAAAACAAAACAAAAGACTGACTTGACACCCAAGCTAGAATTTACAAAACTAGCATTCGCAGATGCTCAAAAATGCGTGCCAGACACCACATCCAAAATACGCCGAGCGCCGCCCGTAGGTGGTTCACTTCCTGATTACATACTCGCAGTATCAGTATCCTCAAAATCCAATAACTGGGTAGTAACGGACTTGGCTGAGGTGGGCGGGAGGATAACCTCGTTGTCGATCAAGTCTTGCACCTCATGACGGAGGCGAAAACAATTATCGGTAGCATGACCGGTTTGCTGGTGGTACGCACAGTACAAGGCAGCATCATGTGTGGTAGGGAGATTCTTTGGGAGAGGTCGAGGCTCCAAGGGTTTAAGATGCCCCCTTTCGGCAAGGATCTGAAGTGCCTTTGACAATGGCATATAGAGAGCGTGAAAGACCCTGCGCCCTCGGGGCAGGTACTTTAAAGGTTGAGTATTCTTGCTAGACGCACTAGCGAAAGGGTCGGCAGGCGCCGCCTTGGCTTTCTGATCTTTCCCAGGTGCAAGGTTGGGAGTGGAAGGAGCTGTTCTGGCATGACGGGGCCTATCCCGATTTTCTGACTGGCTTGTACTGCCTTCGGTTGGAGTGGGGAAAACATCATCCACAGCCTTAGCTATGACTGCGAATACCTGTTGTTTACTCATCCCCTCGGCTTTCAAAGCCTCGACTGTCCACAGCAGTTGTTCAATGGGATCGACATCTGCCTTCATTTTGTTCTTGCCTCTGGCCTCATCCTGATCGAGAGTTTGGGTTGATGTTGATACGTCATTATTATAGTTGGAGGCCATCTCCGGTTGGCTAAGCCCGATCACAATCCGTCCCAATAGCGGGGGCTCCTGGGGTACAAAATTCCCGGCATATGGTGCAGCTGGTGGTGAAGCTGACATTCCGTAGGCGAGATCTGCCACGGACCTCTGGAGATCACCTATCATCCCCATCAACTCGAATGTGGTGGGCTTGCGAGCTTGATACAACTGGGGGGTCCAGACCAGGTGTGCAACAGGCGACCTGGGTGGATGCGGTACATCAACATTGGTCTCATTTTGCAGAGTGATTCCTTGATCTAATGCGGGCTATCATAACCACGATCTCTTCCGAATTCTGCGTCATCATAAGTCCTTCCTCAGCAAGGGGGAACACTAGCTATTCTGTATCAACTCTCTAAACTGAAAGGAAAAACAAGCAGCATTTCAGCCCAAACGGATCAAACACAGATGTAGCCGAACAACTGTACTCTATTACTAATCACTGTTCCTCAGAATCACTGCATCATTGCCCCAAAATACTGAATCGGATACCCACAGATATAACTGATTCCCACAAACTGACACTAGTGCCCTCGGGCCTGATACTCAAACTTGCAAACTGATATGCGCGTTCCTGTAGAGATACACTCTAAAAGCACATAGCAAGTGAAAGAGAGCCAAAACACCCCTATGTTGGGGTAGGGTTTCCATATCCTATTTTGTCAAGAGCTAGGGTTTTACTAAGCACGCAGC
The DNA here is from genome assembly GCA_036172215.1 of Camellia granthamiana. Taxonomy (NCBI): domain Eukaryota; kingdom Viridiplantae; phylum Streptophyta; class Magnoliopsida; order Ericales; family Theaceae; genus Camellia; species Camellia granthamiana. The sequence continues at coordinate 94,356,944 of CM069911.1, read as the reverse complement.
AGTTTTCAAACAACCTAAAATCAGGTAAGCAAACTGTCCTAGTTTGGAATGGTCACTATGGATTTCGATATGCACTAGGTCGAATGGTCGAAAAGGGTGCCCCGGTAAAACCGGTGTTTGTGTTCCCATACTGTCAGAGCCCACAACCGGTCAGCCTTATGGCATGCTTTGACAAAGTCAAGCCTCCGGCAAACCGTTCAGGAATGGCAGATGGCAAACACGGTGTCCTAGGCGCACCAATGTACATGCAATGCAAAGAGACACATAAATGAAATCAAAATAGGATATCACGAGTTCGAGTCAAGCTCTCTAAAATCCCCAGTGGAGTCGCCAGAAACTGTGGACGCGCCCCGCGTGAGGGCCTCACCCCACAGTTCGGACTCGATTTGTGTCACGATTCTTAATCTTGAACCAAAGAGTCCAAATCCGGCAAATCGTTTTGAGAAAACAGATTTTTAGAAAAGAAGTGCCAAACATGGACTGCTTTGCCAGATACAGAGTCACCACCTAAATATTTTTTAATGGGGAAATTTAGGAAACCCTGACTCGGTGCCAAAGGCCACGTGTCCATCATCACCAAAGTTGCCTCGGCTCGGGAGCTTGGGTATGATTGGGGAAGGTCAGCTATGAGCACCCCCTCTTACCCGATCCGAAGATCGGCCTCTACTAACCGTGATATCCGTTTTTGAAAACGTTATGTGTTCTTATTCCAATTAATTAGCTAGAATTACTATGTGATGCGCACAACACAAAAGTATAGACTAGATTGCCTAATTTGGAACGAAACATTGCATATCCGTTTTTTGGAAAACGCTTTGGAATTTGCTACTCGCAAGTAGACTAAAAACACGGATTTCAACGAGTTGCTCCAACTCAAACAATCCAACCTTCACCCACAGGCATTCAAGCAGTTTATAACACATAAGCATTTAGCCACATGGTAAGCATGCTGTCATGTTAACATTCACACTCATGTGAGATGCTAAAGCATAAAATACTTACAAAGTACTTCGTGCCAAACAAGAACATGTTAGTAATCATGCGTGACCCTAGTTCATGTTAAGTGGCTAATGCATCGCATACAAAATGTCACTAGAGTAGGCTCGGCCAATCTAGGAATGGCATGTGAAATGCTGCAACTAACAAGTACTCAACTTGGAATTGAAATGCAAGTGCAGTTAGCATGATGTACCGAGCCCGGTGCATGCAATACTGATGAATGAATGCAAACATGAGAAGCATAAGTATGCTAATTGAAATATGCCCTAAATCTAACCATTGTAAGCGGTTAAATAAAAGGGAAGAAAGATGTGAGGTTGGAAGACATACACACACTCACGCACACTTATTACAATTTTGCCCTCGCCCGGAGGGACCGAAAGAATAATACAGATTAACTAACTCGCAAGCTAACCAATATTATAAACCACCTAAGTAATTAACACATTAATTAATCTAATTAAGCAGTAAACAGTCTCGGGATGAAGACCCAATGCAATGCGCGCTCGGTTTTGCTCGAAAATCCGCCACCATGCTCAAGTTGCCTCTGTTTTCCCCGCTCCGCTTCTCTGATGACTGCCAAAGTCTCAGGGTTGCTTCTTTAAGTGCTGTGGAACACCACCGGCTGAGGGGACTGGCCACCGGCCATGGATAATGGTCACCGGCCACAAAGTTGCTCCATCGGCCAAAAATGATGGCCGGTCGGCACTGAAGATGGCCGGCCGGCCAAATCTTCCTACAAAAACTGGTTTGACAGCAGCAGAGGGCAGAACTTGGCATGGCAATGCATTTCAAGCAATGTATGCACCAATCACACCCCTTATCATATTTATGACTCAAAGGGACATGATCCTTGATTCTCGGACTACCAATCGCGCATTTCCATGCATGGTGGCCCAAAGAATCAAGGGTGCATTTTGATATAGAATGTAATGCACATAATCAAACAAATTGAACTCAACCTCTATCACAAGCAATTCAAGAAGCCAAGTATACATGCTAATGCAATGCAACTCTAAGCATGTTGGCTAGTATGCAACATAGACAATGCAAGCAAGCAATGCATGTTAGGCATACAACCTAGGTAAAGAAAGCATGTAAGGCATGAAGCAACGCAACTTACAAGTGCAAGGCACAATGTGGGTGTTTAAGCATGCAAACAAGCATGTGACTTCATTCAATCATGCGATTTCAATCGCGCAACAACTCACTAATATGCTACAACATACAAGGAGAGCATGCAACAAACAAAGGGATGGACTTAAACTAAATTAGGCGACTCTCAAACAAGCCTAAAACAGTGGCCAATGCTATGGAAGTGAGGTCTAACACACACACACACATGCATATGTTAATAGGCCAACACTTAAGCACATAAAAAGCAACTTTTAAGCACACTTAAAAGAGACTAAACATGGACAATTAGCATGCACATTAAGCCCTGAAATCATGTTAAATATGATGCCAAATCAATTAAACAGGATAAGCCAAGACATGCAACCAAGATCCAAAACCCAAGGTAAGCTAAGGGAGGCATCAAACTACCCTTAAAAAAACTAAACATGGCATGAATTAAATGATCAAAAACAGAGTTTTAACATATTAAAATAAAGCCAACAACACATCTAGATGGCATCTAAATGGCTCAAATCCAAAAGCATGCATAGTTGCCAAAACATAGAGCGTACAACACAAGCTTTCAAGGCATCAAAGAGGCATCAAAGGCAAGCATACAAGCATGTCATGGGGACTGAAATGATGCCATAAGTGGTGCCAAACCACTAAAATAAATCAAACAATGCATGCTCAACACTTCACATACTTAAAGCCTACAAGCTAACAATGCAAGGGAGCTATGCAATACATGTTATGGTTGACCAAAACAACCAAAAACAGACCTTAAACATGGCAAAACAAGTACAAAAGCTTCACAAAGCTAGGCCAAAAGCATGCTTGAACAAGGGTTAAAACCTAGATGCATGTTAAGGCTACAATATGGCATTACAAGGCATGTATGCTAAACAAGCAAGGTGTGTCCAAACCAACTAAAAACAGAGGCATATTATGACATAATAAGCATGAAAATCCGCTAAGGCATGGCCAACACACACTTAGACTAGATGCTCCCTCAAGAGGCAAAAGGGGGCCATTTTCAAGGACAAGGAGAGGGGGTGGCCCTCTCCTTCCTAGGACCTCAAGGCACCATCCTCATCACTGAAATCCCTCAAGATTTCAGTGGTGAGGAGGCCCAAATACAATGGTCCCGGAGCTCAACCAAAATGGCACAAAATGGAGCCTTTCAAGGCTTAAGAGGGGTCAAACAACCCCAAAGCTTAAAGCAACCTTAACTAACTATTTAGAGCACTAAAAATTAGAACTTTTATATGTTATACACAAAGCTCAAAGACAGATGCAAGGTAGGAAAAAATGCAATGCAAAAATGGGGAATAAAGGGACAAGTTTCTTACCCTTGTAGACCCTCTTCACCAATGGTGGACCAGCTGGTTCTTCAAGCTCAAACCAGCTCCACAACTCCAAAAACAACCCTCAAGGGCCTCAGCTCCAAGAAAAGGTGTGATGGTGGGTGTTTGTGTGCAAAACTAAGGCAAAAACACTCACAAAACAAAGAGAGATATAGAGATGGAGGACATATGAACCCTAACCCTAAAACTCAAAACCCTCTAAAAATTCTGTCTAAATTGTCTAACCTCTAAAAGAGGGAGAGAAGACCCCCTCTTATAGACAACTTTATCTTGTAAAGCTTCCAAAGGAAGCTAACAAGAGGGCAATCCCTCCATACACGTGTATGGAGGGAGTGAAAGTAGATGCCAACTGCAGAAAAATATCTGCAAAAGCAGATGCACAGTAGCCGGCCGGCCAAACATGCAATTGACCGAAAAAAGATAGTCGGCCGGCCATCTATAGTGCCGGCCGGCCAAACATTTGGCCAGTGGCAACAAAACATAGCCGGTGGCCTCAAGCCAGGGCCGGTGATGGGTGGGGATGGTCTACAAGCCCTACCCTGCCCCTCAAAGGCAAAACACAAGTGTTTGGTGCAAAACCAGACACAAAACAGTCGAGTCGAGAGGTCCTGAGGCGAGGCGCGCTGCCACGGCCTCCGGGAACTCAAGACGAACACAAACATAAATGCTCACCGAGTGTTCAAGCGGTGACGTCCAAGTCTTGAGGACGGTCAAAAATGGAGTGTCTATAACCGTGCTGTCTATCATTGAGGGAGGCCTTTGCTTCCCGGTCAACTCGTTGATGACCGAATTCCTACGCCGGACTAGGCTTGCACCCACACAAGTATTAACCAACACTTAACGAATTATAAATGGCGTCCACGAGCTTAACAACCGGCTAGGCACCAACTTAGGTTTAGCCGAGATACTGCGACAATACACCATTGGGCACACCGGTGATGGCTTCGCCTATTATCTAAAAATTCGACCGGGCAAAAAAAAAATAGTGACCGGCACCCCAGATAAGGACCTACACGACGATGACTTTTTCTGGGTGTCTGGCAACTATGAAACAGCCGACGTACCGGGCTGGTCAATTAACAAGAATTTCTGCGAGACATGTAAGCCGTTCTAACTTCCTCAGTCGCTTTGTTTCTCTTCACTAGTCTGTACTTAACATTTTTCTGTTTTCCTTTGCAGCAATCCAAGCCTTGCAAGCCAACTACCAATATCCCAACGTAGAAGCCATCCGGACCGTGCTCCGCTACCGCCACCGGGATTGCAACGAGCTGCTCGGCTACACTCCAACTTACAAATATTCAGCTCCACGCCAGAGCAAAGTTACAGACTTTCTCTGTGCTCCATCACCTCCTCCAGACCCAACTCTACCGGATGTGCCGCTAATTTGGTTGACCGAAGAACAAGAGATGGCAAAACGAAGCCGTATCAAGAACCTCCTCACAGCAACTTCAACCAAGATACCGAGCATCATCACCTGCTCTCCAGCCGCTGGTCAATCCAGTGGCGCCGTGGTCGGCTTGGAATCTCCAGCCGCCGGACAATCCAGACAAGAAACCCGCTGGTCTGGCAAAAGACCTCGGGCAGATCCCTCTGCTGAACTGGTTGCCGAGCTTACCACCGAGCAGCCTGCCGTCACCGTCGACCCGACGCCGGCGTAGAGGCCGCAGCTAAAACACTGGGGTAAAGAGATCCCGACCACAGCTTCCGTGAAAGGCGACAAAGAACACCTTCTCGCCTTTGACCTCTCCAAGGCCCTCTCCTACCGAGCGACGTGGTCGAGAGCGACCATGTTCCAGACACGCGGTTGGTGAAGTCGGCCGTGAAGTCCATGACCAGGGTAAGAACCAAACTTCTACTCAAGTTTTCACAAGTGTTTGCACGGTTTCCTCTTCTGATTAATCATTTTTCTTGCAAGCCATCCAGAAGCAACACTTGGTCATGGAGAGAATTCATCGACTACGGCAGAAAGCGAACGACACCGCCAGCCACGTCGAAAGTCTCCAAACCGAGCTCGGCCGAGCAAAGGCTTCACTGCAAATTGCTAGCGCTGACAACACCAAATTGCTCGGCCAGCTTGGCGACGCCGAGAAGAGAAGGGATGAGTTCCAAGCCGAGCTGGATGCGCTCAAAAAATCAAGGGAGAAGAAGTGTGAAGATGCCAACAACGCCGGGTTTAAGGAGGCTGAAGACAGCTACAAAAAGCAAGTCTTTGCCACCCAAGACATCTACTTTAAGGCAGGTTGGAAGGCTGCTTGCACTCAGCTCTGTCAAGGCCCTGATACCGATGTGTTTGCCTCCCCACCGGCTGCCTTCCTACTGACCTATCTCGTGCCATATGCCAATGACGTCTTCAGCGCGTTGCAGGTTGAGGCCGAGGAAGGACTTGAAGGAGAAGGCGAGGCAGATACTGAGGGAGAAGACCGCCAAGAGCAGGAGCATCCCGGCCAAACAGCGACCGGTGTTCAAGACCAAACCCCACCGACCAACCTGGAGGAAGCCGACGATGAATTCACTAACCTTTCCCCCCTAGCGTAGTTTTCTTTGTTTTCTTTCTTTTTGCTCTACAAATGTAACCGGGCTGTCTATCCCACCTCTTGTATATGTTTCTATCATCAATGAAAAGGCTCAATTTTCTTGAAGTGTTTGCACGGTCTTTAAATCTCATGCCTGCGACCGAACAAAATACCTCGGTAGGAGAAACCACATTAATTAACATCTCGGTCTGAATCGCATAATTGAACAAGGCTTCAACTCTTTCAATCAGAATAATCATCTCGGTTGAGAATACCAAAGTTGAACAAAACATCAATTCTTTCAACCGGAATAAACATCTCGGTTGAGTATACCTAAGTTGAAGAAAACATCAACTCTTTCAACCGAAGTAATCATCTCGGTTGAGAATACCTAAGTTGAACAAAACATCAACTCTTTCAACCGGAATAAACATCTCGGTTGAGTATACCTAAGTTGAACAAAACATCAACTCTCTCAACCGGAGTAATCATCTCGGTTTAGAATACCTAAGTTGAACAAAACATCAACTCTTTCAACCGGAATAAACATCTCGGTTGAGAATCTCGGAGTTGAACAAAACATCAACTCTTTCAACCGGACTAAACATCTCGGTTTTATCTTTGAAGCTTGAGCAAATTATTGACTCAAATGACCAGAGTACATCATCATGGTTTTTACTTCAAAACAACAATCTGAATGCTAAAGCAAATAAGAAACACTTCTATATATTGACAAAAAGAATGTTACATTCTGAAGTGCAAGGTAAAAAATTCCTTTGCAGAAAAAGAAAGCAAAAGCTAGAAATAATACAGCTTGAGGTTGGCTGCATTCCATGGCCGGGGTATTCCTCTACCATCTAAGTCTTCCAAGTGATATGCCCCATTGCCCGCCAGACCGATTATCTTGTAGGGTCCTTCCCAATTTGCCCCTAGTTTGCCTTCTCCTGGTACTAGGGTGTTGCTCATGACTTTCCTTAAGACCCAATCACCTACTTTGAACGGTCTGGGGTGTACCGTTTTGTTGTATTTCCTTGAAAGCTCTTGTTGATAGGCGGCCACGTGGATGAGAGCCTTTTCCCGACGTTCTTCCACTAGATCCAGTTCCAGCTCAATGGCCTCGGCATTCAGCTCGGGCTCAAAACTTTCGCTTGTGAGGGTGGGCATGCCAACTTCGAAAGGTATGACCGCCTCCATGCCATAAGCCAAAGCAAATGGAGTTTTCCCGGTAGACCGCTGAGGGGTTGTTCGGTATGCCCAAAGGACACTGGGGAGTTCCTCAGCCCACTTCCCTTTGGCTTTCTCAAGCCTCTTCTTCAGTCCGTCAAGAATGATCTTGTTCGAGGCCTCGGCTTGACCGTTGGACTGCGGGTAAGCCGGCATAGAGTTGTAGAATTCAATCTTCAACTCTTCACAAAACCCCCTGAATAGGCGGCCGTCAAATTGGGTGCCGTTATCAGAGATCAGAATTTTGGGGACGCCAAACCGCATGACCACATTCTGCTAGACAAACTGCTTCACGTCTTTTTCATTGATTGTGGCCAAGGGCTCCGCCTCAACCCATTTGGTGAAGTAGTTTGTGGCTGCGATGAAGAATTTCCAGTTGCCTGGTGCTGTCGGGAGCGGCCCCACTATATCTAGCCCCCACATTGCAAAAGGCCAAGGGCTGGCGAGGGGAAGGAGTTCGCTGGTCGGCTGGTGGATCTAATGAGCAAACTTCTGGCACTTCTCACACTTACGAACATATTTCTGTGCGTCGGCCTGCATGCACGGCCACCAGTAGCCTTGCGAAATAGCTCGGTAAGCCAAGGACCTGCCCCCTATATGACTGCCACAGATACCTTCGTGAATTTCGTACAGGAAGGCCTCCATGCTGCCCGGGTGCACACACTTCAGGTAGGGACCAATGAAAGACTTCTTGTACAACGCTCCAGATGGAGAGAGCCAAAACCGCTTTAACTTCACCCGGACTTTATGTGCTTCCTTCTTGTCGGCGGGGAACATCCGCTCTCTGAGAAAAAGAATGATAGGGTCCATCCAAGAAGGACCTAGCTCGGCGCAGAGTACTTCTGTCTGCCCGGTTTCTTCAATGCTGGGCCTCGGTAGGAATTCAATCAAAAGAGGGTTAGGAGATGTGCTGTCGACCATAGAAGCAAGGCCGGCCAACTCATCTGCTCGGCCGTTTTCTTCTCGGCCAATCTGTTGGACCCTGATCACCTGAAATCGCTTGATATGGTCCCTGACCAGAGCTTGGTACTTTGCCATTCTGTCATCCTTAGCTTTGTATACCCCAGAAATTTGGTTAACCACAAGCTGGGAATCACTGTAAACCATCAGCTCGAATGCTTGCATCTGAAGCGCGCTCTTGAGCCCGGCTAGGAGTGCCTTGTACTCGGCCTCATTGTTGGATGCTGGGAAGCCAAGGGTGATTGAATGCTCGATAGTCAGCCCGTCTGGCGAAATCAAAACTACACCTAGCCCGGCGCCGTGACGGTTCGAGGCTCCACCAACGAAAAGTTTCCACATCTCCCCCACAAAGAGCTTCCAACATTCTGATGGGTCCTGGGAGGCCTGAGGGTTGATAGGATCCTGGTTGTTCGGCTATTCGGCTTCAAGCTCTATGCTGAGCGGTTCCATCTCACCCACCTTTGGCGATTCGGCACCGGACTCAGCAAGTTGATTCATAATGCGTAAGTCCGTAGGCGAATCGCCAGGTTGCGGTATTATGCCGGCCACAGGCTCTGTTGTGATTGGTTCCACTTTCTCCCCCCTCGACGATTTGGCACCGGACTCAACAATTTGATCCATAATGCCTAAGTCCGTAGGCGAATCGCTAGGTTGTGGTATCATACTAGCTGAAGGTGCTTCGGCGGGGCACGCAAGTTCTGCGTCGCCAACACCGTTAAGCTGATCGTTGGAGAGGCTTGCATTCACCTTTCCACCTGCCGCGGCAATATCGACCGAGCATACCGGATGAGTTCCAGGTGAAAATTCAGCAACGAAGTCGGCCAGAGTCTGGGCTTTTATGGCAGTGTGCGGCTGGAACTTTATATCAAACTGTCCCAATTCGACCGCCCACTTAAGAATTCGACCGGAGAAGTCTGCCCGCTCAAACAAAGCTTTGAGGGGGAACTCGGTCAAGACAATGATGGTATGAGCGTGGAAATAGTGCGCCAACTTCCTTGAGGCCATCATCAATGCCAACGCAAGCTTCTCCAGTGGCAAGTATCTTGACTCTGCCGGTAGCAAGATTTTGCTGACGTAGAAGATAGGGAGGTGCTTGATTCCTTCAGCTCGGACAAGCACCGCACTGACTGCATGCTGTGAAACGGCCAGGTAAAGGTAGAGTTCCTCGCCGGGCTTCAGTGTTACCAACAATGGCGCCGAAGACAGATACTCCTTGAGCTCGGCCAAAGCCCAGTCACACTCTTCATCCCGCGAAAACTTTGATTTTAGTGCTTGAAAGAAGGGGCGACAGCGATCTGATGACCGGCTTATAAATCGATTAAGTGCGACGGCCATTCCAGCCAGATGTTGCACGTCCTTGGCCGAGCTGGGCTGCTTCAATTCCTGTACAGCTCTGATCTGTGTGGGGTCTGCTTCGATACCTCGGTTCGTGACTAGGAAGCCTAAGAATTTTCCGGATCCCACGCCGAAAGCAGACTTAGACGCATTCAGGCGTAGCTTATACTTTTTGAGAATGGCGAACATTTCAACCAAGTCGGACAAATGGTCTGTTTGATGCCGGCTCTTAACCACCATATCATCAATATAAGCCTCCATTGTCCGGCCCAGCATAGGAGCGAACATCTTGGTCACCATCCTTTGAAAAGTCGCACTGGCGTTCTTCAAACCAAAAGGCATGACTCGGTAGCAGAAGAGTCCCCTTGGTGTAGTGAATGAGGTGATCTCTCGGTCGGGCCCATGCATGGCAATCTTATGGTAGCCGCGGTAGGCGTCCAAGAAACTGAGCCTGTTATGTCCAGCCGTTAAGTCCACAAGCTGGTCTATTCTAGGCAAAGGGAAGCTGTCTTTCGGACAAGCTCGGTTGACGGTCTTGTAGTCGACGCAAACTCGCCACTTCCCATTCTTCTTGGGCACCACGACTGTGTTTGAAATCCACCGAGGGTAGTGCACCTCCTGAATTGCTCGCGCCTCTAGCAAGTTCTTTACTTCCTCCGCAACTACCTCGGCGTGATGTAGCGCCGATCTCCTTGTTCGCTGGATGACCGGCTTGGCTCTGGGGAAGGCATTGAGATGATGGCATATAAAACTCGGATCGAGGCCAGGCATGTCGTAAGGCGACCATGCAAAGACTTCGATGTTAGTCATCAAAAACTCAACCATCTCGGTCCTTTCTTGGGCTGTAAGGCTTGAGCTGAGCAAGAAGAACTTGTCCGGATGCCCTGTATCAATTCGCACCTCCACCAATTCCTCGACAGCTTTGTCCTCGGCCTTGGTGCCCACATCGTCTAGGACCCTCCGGTCTTCCGGTCCTTCAATCATCTGAACGAAGCCTTTGGCAGCCCGGCTCGCGTTGACTACCACGAAGCATTGCTTCGACATGACTTGATCGCCCCAGACTTCCTCGATTGCCTCCATAACTGAGGGGAATCTCATCACCTGATGGTAGGTCGACACTACGGCTTGCATAGCGTGAAGCCATCCCCTTCCAAGGATCAAATTATAAGTAGATGGCACCTGCAACACCCAGAACTCCACTTGTTTGACCACGGATCCCGCTTTGACCGACAGGATAATCTTTCCTAAAGGCCACTCTGATTGCGAGTTGAAACCAACCAGAGGCGAAGTTGCCAGGGCCAAATCCGTATCTCGGAGCTTAAGCTGTTTGAAAGCGTCGTAGTACATGATCTCGACCGAGCTTCCCTGATCGATCAAGATCCGTTTGACATCAAATTCCTTGACGCCGAGTGTAACCACTAGGGCATCATTATGTGGCGTCTGAACATGCTCTAGGTCTCTTGAGGAGAAGCTGATCACATTTTTCTCTTCGGTCTTCCCCCTCTTGATCGCAGGCTGAACCGACAAAACTTCCCTCATGTGCTCTGCCTTCTTGATCATACCTCGGAGCTCGCAAACACGCGCCGGTTCCACTATGCCGTGGATGACATTAACAACCCCTTGTGGAGGCGCATCTCGGTCATCCAGTCCCCGCGGGTCAACCGGAGCCTTATTTGCCTTCACGCCCCTATCAATGTAAAGGTCCGGGTGTCCGGCTGCGATTAGCTCTTCCAAGTGTTGCCTCAAAGGCAAACAGTCCTCTGTCCGGTGGCCTCGCTCCCGGTGAAACGTGCAACGGTACCTTGGATTGAAGCCCTTCTGTCCGTCGCCTAACTTAGTAGGAAATCGGACATACTCCTCGTCACAGATTTCACTAAGTATGCGATAGATTGGAATCTTAAAGACCGTGGTGATGCCTATCCTGGCCTTCAACCTTCTGTTTGCATCGGCTACGTCATCCCGGGGGTAGTCATCCCAGTCATTACGACGTCCCCTACCCCGGTTTTTGCGATTTGAGCCACGGTCCGATTCCTCAGCCCGGTCGTTTGATCGGTTGGACTCTTGTCCGACAGCGTGCACTTTGCCAGCCGACTTCTTGTCTGTTGCTACCGGAGTTGCCTTCGCGGTGGATGCTGACGCATCGTCCTCTACTCGGATGTGCTCATTGATGCGTTGCATGAGTTGGCCCATGGACGTCGGCTGGTGCATGGTAAGCGAGTCTCGTAGTCTATGTCCGACCGGGAGACCACACTTGTATTGTGTGATTGCCAGGTTGACGGGGCAATCTAAAATCTCGTTGAAGGTCTCCCAATATCTGGAGTTGTATGCCTTCAATTTGTCGCTCGGTTCTATCTTGACACTTAGTAGGTGGTCAACTTCCTTCGGTGTTTTTGTGTTGATTTTGAAGTGCGTCACATAGGCTTCGGCCAACTGATGCCACCTTTCTATGCTCACCTCCAGCAACCGCTCAAACCATTTCAAGCCTAGTTCGCCTAAACTTGACGGGAAGATAAGGCACATAAGTGTGTCATTCCGCCTATGTCCGGCCATGACCTGTCGGAAGTGGCTCACATGCATGTAAGGATCAGTTTTTCCGTTGTAGAGCATGAATTTAGGCTGGTGAAAGCCTGCCGGAAGCGGTGTTGTTTTTATCTCCAGGGAGAAAGGGGTGGCGCTTAGCCTTGCCAAGTCTGTGTCTAGAAGGAGTGGCGCTGCTAGGCGGGGTGGGGGCATTCCGACCTTCTCGTTGGCATGAACCCCATAGGATAACCGCTGGAATGCCGGCACCCTCTGAGCCTTCCGCCGGCGAGCCCGTTCCTTCAAGACTGCCCGCAAATCTTCTAAACGAGCGGAATAGGAGTACCTCGACGTCGTCGCCGGACGTGAGGGCTGGTAAGTGCTATCTTGTGCGCTGGACTTCTCTGCACGCACATCGGAATCAGCAACCTTGTAACTTCTGGTAATAGAAATGGACGGAGTGTGTCGCTGACTCTGACTGCCTGAACGGCAGGGTTGGGTGCGCTCACTGTGGTCTCCCACTTCAACTACACCCTTCCCTTTGACATGCCGCTTCAGCTCCTCCATCTCCGCCGCCATTCGCCGAATGACTACGTCTTGGTCCCTGAGCTTGTGTTCCAGACGTCTGGCATGTGATTCTCTCCGCCGCCGATGACCGTCTGGACTCCGTAAATGACCATAACTTCTTCCGCTCTTATCTCACGCATCTCCCGACTGTCCTCCTGGGAATGTATCCAGGTCCGTCATTGGAGGAATGGCGGGATGTCCTTCTCTCCGTCGGCCTAACTCTGGGGTAACTCCATCGATGGTGGACAACGGAATCTCGTCGTTGTTCGCCATGTAAGGGGATCAGATGAGCCTGGAAGACAAGGTTTTGTCTGCAAAATTCCCACAGACGGCGCCAATTGTACGGGGAGCAAATATTCCGGCGAGCCCGTACTCCTTTCTTCCAAGCTCCGTCTCTATCTGATCACCTGCGAGGACAACGGCGGTGAGCTACCCGGCGGTGTGTGGCCGGAAAACCCCTCCGACGATCAAGTTAGCACACACTTTGGGATAGATAGAGAGAGAGAGAGGAGAGTGTTTGAGTGTAAGTATTTCTCTTACCAAAAAATGTCCATCCCTCCGTATGGTGGGCGCAGACATGCTTATATACCCTCTACGCCCCAAATCTACTCCCAGTGATCTCTCGACACGTGGTATTGCTATCCCATCTGTCAGCACAAATCTCGCTAGACATCACCTAACCCAACTAACAGCCCATTCTACTGGGAGCTCGGCAGCCGGGCTACAACATCTCGGCCATCAACTGCCATGCTACACTTTATGCCCAAATGTTCTCATAGCCAAGCTCAAGGAGGACCGAGCTCGGTTGCATTCCGGCATAACCGAGCTCGGGACAACTCACGCTGGTTTACCGTCAGCCCTCCTGCCGAACAAACTCACGAACCGTGGAATACACATGCCTTGCCCGGCGCTGGATAGCTCACTTGACCGGCTTCTATACCATGAAGCCAAGTAGCTCGGCCCAACCACACCTTGCCTTAACCGAGCAGATCCTTTCAGGACAGGGCCGCACTACCTCGGCCAAACCATGTTCGGCCCAAATCTGTCCGGCCCAATCCCAGACCATAAATCTCACTCTCAACTAGTATATCACCCGTGCTATGCATAGGATAAAATAATCTATTATTTAATAAAAAGGAAAAAGACTAAGACCCCCAGTGGGGTGACTCCCACCACTCCCACTGTTTTTTGATTGCTCTAATTTTTTTTTTTTAATTCTTGGTCTCACAGCCCCCCACGTGGAGGTGGGGGTGCTGAAGGTCACCCCCACTGGGGGTCCCCACCACTGTTGTAATAAAAATATGATAGTTATATTTAATTTTTTTATATTATGTAAAATAAAAGTTAAATGAAAACTAGTCAATTGGGATTTTCTTAATTGTTTAAAATTAAGAAAATCAAAAAAATTAGTATGAGATATTGATTATAAGATTTCTCACTATAAATCTCATTTTGCTTATATAAATGGGAGTATAAGATTCACTTTATGTAAATGAAACAATTTACTTTTTCCTCCTTTTCTCAATGTGGGATTATAAAATAAATGTTAAATGAAAACTAGTCAACGGAGATTTTCTTAATTGTTTAAAAGTTAAAAATTGTTTGGGCGGAAAGTTTATTTCGAATCAAGCAATCTTAGCCGTTTAATCTTTAATTAGGTCAATCTTTAATTTATTTCGAATCAAGCAAATTTAACCAATATATTTTAATAAAATCGCTAAAATCGCAATTAAAACAGCGAATCAGTTAAACCGAAAATGGTTCACCCTCTTGGATAAGTCAAAGAACCAACCAACTAATACAAAAATTAATTAATTAAAACTTTTAAATTTTATTTTAAAATTTAAACTGTCTTGAACTGAAACATACACAACACTATAATATTAAATGGGAGCATGAGGTTTATATAGTGAAACAACTCATTTTTTTCTCATTTTCCTGATGTGCGATTGTAAAATAAAAGTTAACGGTTGTTTGGACGGGAAATTCATTTCTAATCAAGCAATCTCAGTTATTCAATTTTTAATAAGGTGAATCTTAGTTTAAGTAATATATTTTGATAAAACTGCTAAAATCGTGGTTAAACCAGCAAGTCAGTCAAACCGAAAACAATTCAGTCTAATCAACTAAGTCAAAAGATCAACAAATTTACAACAAAACTAATTAATTAAAACTTTTAGATTTTATTTTAAAATTTAAACCATCTTGAACTGAAAAATGTACAATACTATAATATTAAATGAGAGTATAAGATTCACTTTATATAAGTGAAACAACTCACTTTTTTATTTCTATTCTCGATGTAAAATTGCAATTATTTTAAAGTTAAATATTATGAGAGTTTCAAAATCTCATACAAAATTATTTTTAAAATCAAAACGTCTATGTGGGATTGTAAACTAATAGTTAAATGGAAGTTAACCAATGGAGATTTTCTTAATTGTTTAAAATTAACAAAATAAAAAAAAATGGTATTGATTATATGGCTTCTCACTAAAAATCTTTTTTTGCTTACATAAATGGGAGTATAAAATTTACTTTATATAAGTGAAACGATTCACTTTTTTCTTCTTTTCTCGATATGAGATTGTAAAATAAAAGTTAAATGGAAGCTAAACAATTGAGATTTTTTTAACCGTTTAAAATTAAGAAATTTCAATAATTTATATAAATTGGAGTATAACTTTATATAAATGAAACAATTCACTTTTTTCTTTTCTTTTCTTTTTTTTCCCGATTTGAGATTGTAAAATAAAAGGTAAATGGAAGCTAGCCAATAAGAATTTTTTTAATTGTTTAAAATTAAAAAAATTCAATAATTTTAGAATAAGAGTTTGTAATTTCTAGAAGTCTTCTCCCTTAAAACTCCCTTTATAAGATAAGTGAAACAACTCACTTTTTCTTTTTCTTTTTCTTTTTCTTTTTCTTTTTCCCCGATGTGAGATTGTAACACTTTATATAAGTGAAACAACTCACATTTTCTTTTTTTTCTCGATATGGGATTGTAATTATTTTAAAGTTAAATATTATGAGAGTTTCAAAATCTCATACAAAATTGTTTTTAAAATCAAAATTATGTGGGCTTATAAACTAAAAGTTAAATGAAAGTTAGTAAATTGGGATTTTCTTAATTGTTTAAAATTAAGCAAATAAAAAAAATGAGTATGAGATATTCATAATAAAGGCTTCTCACTAAAAATCTCATTTTGCTTATATAAATGGGAATATAAGATTCATTTTAGGTAAGTGAAACAATTCACTTTTTCTTTCTTTTCCCGATGTGGAATTATAAAATAAAAGATAAATGGAAGCTAGCCAAATGAGAATTTTCTTAATTGTTTAAAATTAAGAAAATTCAATAATTTTATAATAAGGATTTGGAGCTCCTAGAAGATTTCTCCCTAAAAATCTAATTTTCCTTATATAATATATAAATAGATAGTGAAACAAATTTTACTTTTTCTTCTTCTCCCGATGTGAGATTATAAAATAAATCATAAACTAAATAGAGTTTTATTTTTATATTGTTAAATGGAAGTTAGCCAATGGAATTTTTTTTTAATTTTTTGAAATTAATAAAATTAATATGAGAAATCACGATTAAACTGGCGAATCGGTTAAACTCAAAATGGTTCAACCTAATTGGTTAGGTCAAATGGCCAATCAACTTATACAAAAATTAATTAATTAAAAATTTTAAATATTATTTTAATTTTAAAATTGAAACTATCTTGAATTGAAGTACTACACTATTAAGATTTATTTTATATAAATAAAACAATTCACTTTTTTTTTTTTTTCCAATGTGAAATTATAAAATAAAAGTTAATAATTATTTGAACGTAAAATTTATTTTTAATTAAACAATCTTAGTTTTTCAATCTTTAATCAGATCAATCTTTAGTTTATTTCGAATCAACCAAATCAAATCAATATATTTTGATAATATTGCTAAAATCGCAGTTAAACCAACAAATTAATCAAATAAAAAATGATTTAGCCCAATCGACTAGGTCATAATTAATTATTTAAAATTTTTAAAATTTAAACTATATTGAATTGAAACATGTACATTACTATAATATTAAATGGGATGGGAGTATAAGATTTACTTTATATGAGTAAAATAACTCATTTTTTTCCCTTCTTTTCCCGATGTGGGAATATCAAATAAAAGCTAACTAATGGAGATGTTCTTAATTGTTTAAAATTAAGAAAATCAAAAAAATTAGTATGAGATATTGAAACTCTCACAAGGCTCCTCACTAAATGAGATGAGAGTGTAAGATTTTTTTTATATAAGTAAAACAACTCATTTTTTTCCTTCTTTTTTCGATGTGAGATTAGGAAAAGTCTACAATGTGCACCTTCTAAAAGGGCATATGATATGCACTTATTGTATGGCCTATATTGTGCCACATCATAAAAAGTAACCTGCTCAACAGGTCATTTAACAGGTGACATGAAAGAATTATAACTTTTTTTAAACATCATAAAAATTATTATAATGAATCATAACAATGTCATAATATACACTAAGGTGTCATAACAAAGACACTATCAATCATAACAATATGACAACAACTCATAACAAATGTAATTATTTCCAACACATTATCGTAACATTTGAATCGTAACATTTTTTATTATGATTTACCATAACAAATCATAACTTTTAGTAATACAAATCATAACTTTTACTAATGAATCATAACCATAACACATTGATTGTAACTTTTTTCCCACAATCATAACGCCATTAACAAAATATCATAACTTTTATCAATAAATCATAACATAGCACGTTGATTGTAATTTTGTTCCAAAAATCATAACAACATTAACAAAACATCATAACTTTTAAAATTTCAAACACAATTAATTGTGTAATCAATTGGTATAGCATATAAGAGTGAATGAAAAATCATAATTGATTGCAAAATTGATTGGATTCAAAGACTACAATTAATTATACAATCGATTAGTAGCCAGGATTTTGAACAATCACAATTGATTGTGCAATCCATTAGAATATAAGGAAGATTCAAATATCACAATTAATTGTACATTTGATTGTAGGGATCCTTGATATAATAAACATAATTGATTCAATAATCAATTAGTTTTCATAAGCCACACTAAACTAATTAATTACCAACTTATTCATAGTTCCCAATCAATTAGTAAAAGCCTAATCATTACTATCAATTTAGTCAAGATTCGAATAGTAATTGATCGGTTGATCGGTCGCCATTTTAATGTAATTATGTTGTTATGTTGCCATTACCTCAAACATTATCACCAACAAAAACACATGACACTCCAACTACGTCTCTCTCTATATCTCTCTCTCTCTCTCTCATATTATCTTCAATGTTAATGTTGCCTAAAATTTTGTTGCTGTGACCATCCCATTGACTCTCACTCTTTCGTTCCTTGTCATTATTAGTGAATTAGACAACAATGTTATTGTCACCAACTTCAATTAATCATGGCCTTTGATGCACTGAAACACAACCATCATCATCAATTTAGACCACTATAACAGCATTGTTGCTGCTACTAGTGTCATGTTGTCGTTATGTCCAAATGATAACGTCGACTATAAATCACTTCGACACATTTATAACTGTAGCACATACAAGTATTAGTCCTTACCTATTATTTCGTAGTCGGTCACTACCTTTTTACTGTCACTCCTTTTTAAAAATAATAAATTATATTTTAATTCTTAGATATATATTGTTTGTCATTGTACCCACCTTAGTCCCTATATTATTTGTCTTTTCTTATTTTTGGTCCAATTTGCTAACTTCTAAGGATAACTTTAGAATTTAAAAAATTAACTTTCCTACTTTGATCACTTAGAAAACTTTGTTTTCCCACTTCAAAATAGATAGGTCATTGCAAGCGGTAAATGGAAGTGTTCTACGATTTTGCATGTTGAGGTGGTCTATAACGGAGGTTTTCGTATAAATGAAGGTGAACTTGACCCATGCCGCATTTTCCATCACAAAAGTATTTGTTACAATTTGGACCAAAGTAAAAAGAATATAATAGTTTCGATACCAAAGTGAGAAAGTATTTATATGTAAGCAGGGTAAAGGTATAATTTACCGTTTTACAAACAATACAACAAATGTCACTTATGGCGACCAAATTTTTAGTTGCCAAAAGCCAATTTTTAGTCACCAAAACTTTTTAGCGACTAAAATTTTTGGTTGCTAGATTAGTCGTTAAACAATTGTTGGGAAAGGTTTTGGCGATTAGACTAAAAAGAATTTAGTCGCCGAAAATCATCAATTGCTGACTAATTTTTTAGTCGCCAAAACCATCCAAAAAAAGTTAATATCACATTTTCAACGACTAAAAAATTTTGTCGCCAAAAACTAAAATTATTTTAGACGACTAAAGTTTTAGTCGTCAAATTTTTTTTGTTATTCATCTTAAAATATTTAGCTACTAAATATTTTAGTCGCCTAACGTCTAATTTTGTTACTAAAGTTTGTTTTTTTTTATGGCTGCTAAATATTTCGTAGCCAAAAAGTTTTTTCATTTTATTTTTATTTTTTACTACTAACTATTTAGTCTCTAAAAATATTTACTTCTTTTTTGGCTACCAATTGTTTAATCGCCAAAAACATGATTTTATTTTTTTTATAATTATTTTGTCCACAACTTGTATGTATTCCGTGCAACCTGTACCATGTATATAAATAAAACAATACATATATATATCTCACAGCCACTCAACCCACAACATCCCTAAACATGTACCAGCAAGATGAACACTAACAGATATCCACCAAGATGTTGTACAAAGTCCTTTGTCATATAAAGCTGGACATAGATGGCTGAGGTTTCAGCCTTTTCAATGTTCTGCTATGTTCCCTTTTCATGTCGTAGCCTGCTTGTCATATTAAGAAGAAAGCAAGGGTATTGTCAGTAATTTGCTCTTCTGATACTTGTGTACTAAGGAGTGCTTAAGCATATGTCATATGGCTTGTCTCTGAATCCATGGTAGCCTGACTTGACTATACTTGAGCATATGTCGTACTTGACTATCCTTGAGCATATGTATGAATCCACAGCGGACTGACTTGACTAAGAAAACGTTTGAAAGCTTGTTCGTTGTTAAAAGAGATATCTTGTCAAGCTTTAAACCATGAAATGCATAAGAGCAAAGACTTTCAGACCAAAAGTTGGTTTCAACCAAACTGAAATGGCTTGCACTGATTGGTAAGTGACTGTTTCAAGCCGACTTTTGGCTCGAATATAGTTTTTCAATGACTAATCCTTGAGGACTAAACCATGTAGATCTCTATTCATGCTATTGAGTAACAAGGATGGCTAAAAGTGCTAACAAAACTGAATATTCTGATAGAGACTACAATTTAATTCATTCCACTTAAGCTCGTAGATAGCAATTCAGTATGTATGATCACTACTCCAGTTACGTCTGTAGCAATGCAACAACTAGTATCAAAATGCACCATCACCATTCAAATTACAGATTGTAGCGAAGCAACAATGATAAAGTACCATCAAAAAACTACAACTGCTCAAATCAAAGGCACAGACGACACTAATAAACAAACAATTGCACTTTTTTGAAGTTTCAATATTCAATTAAACACATGAAGAACATTTAAAGATACAATATAGGAAATTACAACTAAACCCTTCAAGCAAACTAACTCAAGGAACAAAAGAGAAAACAAAAAACAACATAGAAAAAAAAAAAAAAAAAAACCTCTTTCTCCAATGTGCAAAGATTTTTTTTCCAGCACATCCTAGTCTGAACACTGAGTTATACACTGATTGCATACGAACTCCCCACCCTATGTAAATCTAGAAAAAGGAAATTCATGATCAACTAAATGTCCTATTTCTTTCTTCTATTCACATGCCAGTTTGGTGTCAAAGCTGCTCAAACAGATGGCAAAAGCCTAAAATGCAAATAGAGGGTAACGATAATCCATGGTAAACATATCTTTGCCAACCTTACCAAACTGCAAGATAATCTTGTCATGATCAGATTGGACACGCTGAGATGGCATTGGTGCACCGGTGGCGGGTTGTGTTACAGTGATCAGTTGGAGAAACTTTTTTTGAGTAGAACCGTCGGCTTGTACGACCAGGCGGGGAAATATGAGCACTATTGTATGGCGGTTGTGTGTCATAAATAATGAATTTTGTGCTAAGGAAATTTGACCTCTTGCAGGGGAAAGATATCAATCTGAAAGCCATACATGAACCAAACATGTGCAACTTTAAAAAAAAAAAAATCTAACTTAAGATTTATATATAGAACTTTGGGAATAAGTCTTAGTTGAACTAGGTTGTCTTGTCATCCGCTGGCGCATCTCTTATATATTGCTGTAAACAAAAAATAGAATTGTAACAACTAAAAGGATACAATACAAGTATTAATAAATTGTCTACACATATTTATATTGAAGAACACAATAAAGCAGCTGTTTAATTTACACATTTGAAAATCTAGCACTCTGCAAAATGAAGGAATATACCAAATCTCATCTTCAAAACCTTAAACATAAAATAGAAAATTGCTATATGGCATATATAATAATATCAAGATTCATACTTCCAATGCCTCGTGAAAGTACCATCTCTCAAACTTAAAAGAACTGTTTTTTTTAATCTAAAAAATCTGAAGCCAACTCTTCAGGAAAATAAAATGGGGATGATCAAGTTTAGCTTTTGAATAACTTTGTATAAATATCTTCACATAGGATTAACCCCCACACGTGCGCTATATGGATGCCAACACAGTTTAATTATCTCCAGTATTGGCTTGAATTTTAGGAACACAATCCACTATTAAGTACAACTGTGTTTTTGTGTGTTCAATTGAGTTTCCATATATTATATTAAATATTAAAAAATCTGAAAACATTATTAACTAGATAATATTATTTAAGCATAACAGAATTAAGTAGGTTGCTAGAAAAGGGAGATGGGAATCAAATGTTGAATTTCAATCCAAGAAAGGACATCAAGAAAAGCAAGGGGGATGGAGGAGGTAGACATGTATGGCTGAGGCCACATCAAATGAGTTCACAATATTTTCCGACAGGAATCAATTTCAGCATGTTCTCTCATTCCATTGCCCAAAATGTATTGGAGCTGAAAAATATATTCAACTTCTTAAGTTATCATCCATAAAGGGATGCTCCAAAATTATGAAGACTTTAGCACCTCAAGAATGAACAGTGAAAGTTCAAAAATTATACTCTTACCTCAGTTTTCCTATGTAAGTGCTGCTTGATCTTGATATGTTATCTGCATCTATGGAGATCACATACTCTGTGCAAGTAGTTCGCCGATTCTGTTTTGCAGAAAGAATAAATTTTCCATTTTCAACAAGCAATGCTGCAAAAGCAAAATATTGAATCACAACTGAACAACTAGATTAACCTTAAATGGACTTGTGCTAATGACAGCTCAACGTTACTAAATCATCACCTAACTGCAATGTAGTACATTAAGGTAATTCCAAAGTTGATTTTTGTTTGGCATACTCAAGTTACTTTCAGTCCATCTGTAGATAATATGCAAAATTGAATAAATAAAATTGGTAGTGGCAACAGTTAAGGACACTTCATACCCAAACAGAGAAAATTGATCAACTAGGTACACAAGCTAATGCTTGGGAAACCATCCGCTAGACCAACAAAACACTCACTCAAGCCCAATTGGCAGTTTAGGAGGAACAAACTTAATGTTGCTTTGCAGCGCAAACTGTGCAAAGTTTCCAAATATGAATCTGGGTTTCATATAAATTCAGATGCAATGTGATTTCATCAAACCATGGAGAGGTGGAGTAAGAGTTGAGTGATTTAGTAACAGTTCAAAAGAAACTGTTTCACCAATACTCTGACAGCACCAAACACATTTAAATGAGACCAGACGCCAAAGATAAGAACATTGTTTCATCATGGTGTCATTTAACACCCTGATTAACCCTTCAACCTAGTATGATGATGAGTTTTGTCTGTTCCTAGTTTTGTGGTGTGGGATCAAGTCACGAGAATCAACCTCTTCACATATAAGTGGGGGTCTGGTTGCCTGCCTACTATCTTTCGCAGACCCAGGCTATAATCAGGAGCCTTGTGCACCAGGTTTGACCATGAGGTGGGCTTGGAAGCAACCATCCTTTGAAGAAAGCATAATAGCTCACTAGTCTAGCTTCATGGCACCAAAAATGCATCAGGGCTCAAGTGATTCACCAAGGGGGCGAGACCTTGAAAGTTGCTTTTTCAAGTGTTAGTAGCGGGATGTTCTGTCAATTGGAGAAGGTTATTGGTGACAACACCTGGAGATGAGGGCGATATTGTGCCTAAAACTAAAACAGATTCTGATTCCCTGCCCTTCCAATGTATATGGGATCACAAGCACAAGATTGGGAATCTCATCCGTGAATTGCGGAATGAGGAGCATCTTAGGCAACTTGCTCCTAAACAGGTGGAGCCGATCGTGTCAATGTTGGATTCACATTTGCTAATCCAAACACAAATTTACATTACACACAATTACAATCATTCATAATTATTTATCCTGATTCATGCCATTTTTGACAACACTAAATGGTGGAACAAGGAAGTGGATGATCCCATAAAAAAAATGTTCATATGATTATGATGTTGCTAGGCATGGGCACTTTCTATTGCCTGTCTTGCTAGCCACGTCAGCAAAAGATGCATTACCTCCATGTTCATTGTTAATACATATTTTTGTATTTTGAGACAATGTCACAATCAATTTAAAAGGTTGTTGAGGCTTATGGATTAAGACTTTTCTCACTTTGAAGATCAAGGAAAGCAGCTTACAACAAAACCTTGAGGCTTAAAAAACCAAAGGCTCAAGCCCAAGAAGCAAGGCTCTCATAACGATCTTATGGCTACAATGTATGCTTCTCAACCAAACCCAATGCAAGCAACCTATACCGATCATCACAAACAAACTTTTTACCTATTAGTCTTACTAGTTTATTTCAACACATTAAGATACGCAAGTTCTACAAATCACACTACTAGTTACAGATATCACTATTTTTTACTTCTTTGAATGATTAGTTAGAAGTTCAAATCATAACAACTTGGTAGCTAAAATAAATTTCTATGAACTTTGCACAAATAATTTGCTCCTCAAACATAGAATCCCAAAAATAGTTGTAAGACATTGGTGTCCTCATATAGTTTTAAAAATCTCATCATTTCATAACTTTTAATCTATTGTTAATACCTTGTAGATTTTCTAATTTAGGCCTTAGTCCTATCAATTTTGGCATTTCATCGTCTCCAAGGTAACTCATAAACCATTTTAGAACATCTCCAACCTTTTACCAACTTTTTCAACAAATTTGATTTCAAGTTAGTAAAAAACTTGATTTTATATGAACTACTCAAATCCTTTCATTAAAATCTTTTTAAAAATCTTCCTCTTGTCCAAAATTTATCTTTTCATCAAATTTGATCAAGAAAACCCATCTCCAATGCTTCATTTTTTTTTTTATATTTTTTTTTCAAATTCAAATTTATTTGATGGGTTCTCAATTTGATGAAAAAAATAACTCTCCCTTAATGAGATTTGATGAAAGAATTGGAGATAATTTTTAACACTTTCGAAGAAAAAAACAAAAATAACTAAATGGTATTCAACTAAGTCACAGCAACATCAAAATATCCATTCGTTTCTCACTTTCCACAATTCCCATAAAATTGCTAAACCCACTTTAATTTTCTTTCTCATAGGAAAATCAAGCCACCACAAGAGTAATTGTTAGAAACATAAACAGATTTCAATAAACAAATAAAAAATTACAGTCTCATATCAGTTACATGCGTAAAAAATTCAATTACCCACACATCAGATTTCACACACTCAAGCCAAATTTCAAGTGTATATATATATATATGGAATCAAAATAACTACCAAAGCAAACAAAGATTAAAAAAACCTAAACCTATTCTCCTAATTTTATAAACCAACCCAGTGAGTTCACAAAGATGAAAAGGGCAGTTTCGAAGAAGGGGATTTCGGTCTAGGGTTTCATAGAATGGAGATGGAGAAAGGGACAGAACCAAGTTGCAGAGCACGCGCGCGCGCGAGAGAGAGAGAGAGAGAGAGAGAGAGAGAGAGAGAGAGAGAGAGAGAGAGATACCTAGAGGTGAAGTCGAGGACAGGTTGTGTTCGCAGGATAGTCTTTGACGGCGAAGAAGAGCTTCGGAGTCATGTCTAAAGAACAGAAGCATTTTGGGCAAACAACGTGAAGAAGGTTTGTGAACATAGAACAATCGGTGAAGAAAATTGTAACCGGTTGGGCAAGTACGCGATATTTTTAATCAAATTATTTAGTGGTTAAGATTAATTTGTAAATATCTAATGGTTTAAAATAAATGTGTATATAATGTGCACTATTCAATGAGGTGTACATCTTAACAGCTTCCGTGAGATTATCAAATAAAAGATAGCTAATGGAGATTTTCTTAATTATTTAAAGTTAAAAAAATCAAAAAAATTAGAATGAGATATTGAAACTCTCACAATATTTTGTATTTATTTATTTATTTTTTTTGTTACAGGAAAATCCTCCCTACCGGCCTGCAGGTCTAAGGTAGCGCCCCTTGCAGAGATCACCAATGTGTCCTGTTAGCCGGTCCGAGTGAGGAGACTATAACCTGAGAACTTATCCTGACCTCCCAAGACAAGTTTCGCTTAAGTCAAGACTCGCACAGCGGGGGAGTATTGAACCCACACTAAGTGCTGACTAGACAACTTGAGGTCCAACCTCCTAACCAACAGTGCTTCGCCCAAGAGATTAGCCCAAAGAGAGAGTTGAACTTGTGACCTTGGGGCTTAAACCCCAAGACCTTGCCACAATGCTACACCCCCTTGGGTTAACTCTCACAATATTATTCACTAAAAACACTATTTTTCTTATATTATATATATATATATTAGTGTTTGAATAGTCAAAAAGTGATTTTTTTAAGCAAAAATCAAATCATGCTCGGTGGGCCCAATCAGATAAAGGCTTATTTTGAAAATAAATAAATACATGAACTTTTAACCTATTTTTAAAAAGTCAAAAGTTAGTTTATTTAAGCAAAAATTTATGTAAGAAGTGGGAAATAAGCCAATAAATAAAATTATTAAAATACCCTCGTCTATATGACTTTCCACAGAAATGTATTAACAATGCATGGGTTAATAGGGTAAATTTATAATTTCACAAATGATGTGAGACCATATTATAATAATACTTATTTAGGACTTTTCAAATGATTTTGTGATTAGTAAAGAAGTAGGAAAATAAGCCGAAAAAACTGCTTATTTTCATTCCCAAAATGGGCCAAAAACTAATGTGGTGTTTTATCAGTTGACAATTTTAGGAATATGTTCACTTATATATTATTTTTTATTATTTTAAAATTTTACATTATTAGTTTAAAATATTTGTAATTTTTTCTAGTACAACTTTGGATAATATGTGAAAAAGGTTGAACATGTAGGTCTATTTTAGGGAGTGACTTTTTTTTTTAGCTTATCGACTTATTATGAAAAAAATGTGTAAAACAATAAAGAAGTAATGTGATTTAAATAAGTCAATAAATTGATTTTTTTTTTTTTTTTTTTTTTGGGTCTTTCCAAAAGAGGCCTTAAAACCATCGTTATGTAAATATTTATAATATTTTCAAAAGTTATAATTAAGATAAAAGAGGTAATATGGTTTTATATGGGGGAAAAAAAATTCAGGATTTAAGTATTATAACAAAATAAACTTTAGGATTTAATTTTGTCAATTTAAACTTTAATTTTTTTATTTATTTTCAATTTAAATCATTTATCTACTTTCATCAAGCAAAACTTACGAAAAAAATAGTATTTTAATTATTAAACTCAATAAAAAAAAAATATTT
The DNA here is from genome assembly GCA_036172215.1 of Camellia granthamiana. Lineage (NCBI taxonomy): Eukaryota > Viridiplantae > Streptophyta > Magnoliopsida > Ericales > Theaceae > Camellia > Camellia granthamiana. The sequence goes on along the minus strand of CM069911.1, from coordinate 94,330,400 downwards.
TAAACATTTCCAATAACTTACATTGATTATAATGATTAAAATATTATATTTTCGTTGGTTTTACATAACAAAAATATACAATCGGTATAGATTACCCCACCCAAAAAATTTTAACCCAGCCAAAAAATAAATAAAACAAAAGATTAGAATCTAAATTGATAAAATTAAAAGTTTAAGTTTATTTATAAGACTCAAATTTTAAGCTTTTTATTATTATTATTCTTTATAAGTTCCCCCTTTTTTTTATCCATACAAATTCAAGGATATCTACAAAATACAAATAAAACTTATAAACTCTAACTTAAGAAATTCTCACTTATTTTATTAGTCAAATAAATTAAAAATAATACTTAAGCTATGAGTGGTGCTAGTACCCCAATTTTTCCCTCCAATCCAACCCTCAATTAATGACATGACACACCCCAATATGTAAATCGGTCACACACTCCCCTTTCTCTCTCATCTGTAGTCTCCCTAATTCCTCGTCATTATGGTAGAATTGGAAAGTAAAATTAAGGGAATGAATTATTATTCTTAAGTTATAATTTAAAATTTCAACAAAACATCATTAACTAATATTTTTTTTAAAGAAAATAAGCTAAATAAGTCATAATAAGTACTACCAAGTAGTGCCTAATCTATCCATTAAAATATTAAAAAAAATACTAGAGATCCCAAATGTTTTACTAATATATTTTCAGCAATGCTAGGGATCATGAAAAATATATCATGAATATTATCATGAAAGATTCTCAATCTTTGGATTACCCAGTCAATAAAACACTACACACTAATCAAGATTAATCAATGGATGAAAACTTTTCATGATGTATTTCATGATATATTTTTCATGATCCCTAACATTACTCATATATTTTACCCAATATCTTATATGGGAGTGAGACCCATACCATGTGAGTCTCACACCCATATAAGACATTTAATAAAAATATTGATAAAACATATAAAATTCCTAACATTACTCAAATATTAACACGAGTACTAAACTTTACTCTCTAAACCAATAGCCAAGTACCAACTAAAATTGTGGGCATCGACTTCCCTGCCAGGAATCCCTTCACTACTATTGCGCAGACAAGCTTTAGGTAGTAATTCTTGCTTCATGAACGGAACACAAAAGAAACTGCTTCTCTATATCAAGACACATAATGCCACTTCCCATCCACTAGAAGAGAGATCAAAAGAAAAAAATTGGGCCTAAACTTGAAAAAACTTAAGAAATCCCTGGTTGAAGCTCGACGGGTGATTCTATTTGTATCATAATAATAATTCAGTGTGTTTAATTAAAATTTTAAAATTTTATTTTTTATTATACGCTAATGTAAATTTGTTAATATAGACAATACACATTAACTTCTAAAACAAATAGTTTTTTTTTTCATAATACACTCTAATCACTTATATATATTCTTCATATTCAAATCTCGTCATCTTCTTTCCAAAGCTTTAATTATGCTCTATTCATCTTCTTCCTCATTTTAAAACTCAAATCCACCCTATCAAAATTTACAATTATCATCAACATCACTGTTTCTTCTCCTCTTTTTCTCTCTCTACAAACCCACAAACCCTCTCTCTCTCTCTCTCTCTCTCTCTCTTCAATCTCCTTCTCCACTTTCTCTTTCTACAAACCCGCAACCCATCGCTCTTTTCAATTTGCAATTGGAATGGATTCTCTTAACCACAAATTTCAATAAAATTGATAAATTATCAATTAATCAAATCCTAAACTAGATTGAAAATAACAACTAACACATTTTCATAAGATGGGTAGGTAAGCAAACATTACGTACAAGAAAAGGGACTGAAGAGAGGGTTTTCCTTGAGAATCTTGAACGAGAATCTACCAAGAAACTTGGCAAGACAATCGCCTTCGAAACCCAAATTATTTCTAGGGTAATCGTTGACGAACATGATGGAAAAGAACATACCCACGTTATCCGCCACAATCATCAGAACCAACCATGAAGTCTACATCATCTTTGTTGAATCTAGGTAGTACAAATGCGAATAATAGCTAGGTGGGTTTGTATTACCTCTGTTCTTTGTACCTACTTATGGTTCTTCATCTTTTTCAGTATTCGCTAATGACAAGAGTGAGGGAGTACCGTAACTGAGAAGCAAGGAAGAGAGGAAGGGAGTATTTTTTGAATTGATTTGGTTATTATTAGGATGTGTCACAAGTTATGATTTTATGTTAAACGATAATTTGTGAAAAAATATAGGTGCATTGATAGTAAATTGTTGGATAAATTCGTCTTGAATTCTTCAGTTAGTAGACTTCGGGTCTTTAAAACTTGGTGATGATCTTGTCTATGTAGAACAAAAAATTGATACTTCAAGTTGCGTTACTTAATTGCTTTCCTAAAGAAATTAGTGGCACCCACCAATCGATGTGCAGGGGGTTACAGCAAATTTGCCTCAAAGATACCATGAAACCTGATCTAAGGATCAAATCTACTAGCGTCTACACTGACGACAGTAGATTAGAAGAAAACCATGACACTGATAATCAAGTTTACAAAATTTGTGTGAGGTCCCTGACTTTTGTAATTTCATTTTTAGACCCTTATTTTTGAATTATTTCAATGAAGACTCTCGATTTCTTAATTGATTTCAATTTTAACTCTAAAGTCAAAAACACGCCCCATCCAAAAACTCGCAAACCTTAATCAACTCGAGAACTCAGGGATCATTTCCAAAGCCTTAATAATAATTAAATTAATTCCCTAATTATATTTATTGCTCAAAATCCTAGGTTTTCGGTTATCATTACGATTCACCATTCAATTCAAAACAAATAAACTTTAACTGAATTGAGTTCCCATATCCTAATTTAAATAAATGTTCCAATTCATAAATTAAAGCCTTAGTCCTCACATTTTACTTGAATTACAAATTAACCCCAAGCGAGTACCATTATATGTATATATACTTATACAAATTTTGGTAAACAAATAAGTTTGAACATAAATATTTTCACAAAATATACAAATTGTATGCAAAATAAATCAAGAAAATCCCTCAAATCCTAGGTGATATGGCCAGCCATCCCATTGTATATATATATATATGCATGTACCTATAACTAGAATGAATTAAATTAGACCTAACCCTAATTAGATCATAATTAAGCAAATAATTAAGGTCCAAATCATCCCTCATTCCATTACATTCAAACTAAATTAAAGAACTATTCAATTAAATTGGAACCAAGGGCAAAATAGTCTTTTTATCACCTTTTTTTTTTCCCCTATAAATATACCGCTCATCTCCACTTTTTGAACACACATACAAACTCACACACCCAACCCATGGCTGAGAGGAGAAAGAAAGAGAGAAAGAGCTTGGAGGTGGAGGAGAGGAAAGAAAGGAAAGATTGTGCAATCAACCCATGTAGGCACCAAGTAAGCCACATTACTATCTTTCCTTCTATTTTTCTCTTTCAAATGCATGTTCTTAGAAGTCTTTATTTTATGATATTTTCTAATGGTGTTCTTGTGTTAAAAATGAAGAGGTGTTCAGCCTTGTTCCACTGTTACTTGTGTTTTCTTTTAATAGATGCTAAACTATCCTTTTCTACACCTATCTCACATGATTTCCAAAAGCACACCTTGAATCTAAAATTCTGAGTTAAATATATATCATTTAGCGTGTTTCCATGACAATAGAAGTGAAAAACTATCCATGGTTAGCCTCTTTTCTAACTTTGTCTCTTATTTCAAGCATTGTGCTAAAAATATTGGTATTTACAGCCCACTTGCAAAAATTCTAGAAAAATGCAACAAAAATATCCTTAACCTACTTTTTATGTCAAAACTTTCCTTTAAGTGTGTATGAGAGGGTTCAAGAAAGTAGTTGGAAAATTCGAAGATCTTCGAAGATCCTTGAAGAACAACTTCGAATTCTCTAGAAGATTATGAGAGGCTTAGATTCTTCAATAGTCTCAACTCAAGAACACAAGAGTAAAGGAGATGATGGAGATAAGAGATTGGGTGAAGAAGAAGGCAAAATGGCTAGAGAGAGAATAATGGCAAGGCTCTCCCATGGATCTCCCACTTTCACTCTCAAGGTTGATAATGGAGAAGGAAAATTAGTTCTTTCCCACGAGTTGAAAAATCTCCAAAATCCATCCCTTGTAAAGCTATGGGTGGGTGCTATTTATAGGCACCTCATGATGTAGGATGGAGCCCATGTGCAAGGCACATGGGGAATATTCTCTCTAACCACTTTGTTCGAGGAGGTGACCTCTCCGAGGATGAGAAAAACCCCGAAGAGGAGATCAACCCCTCGGCGAACCCTTCTTCTTAGCCACACCTAACCAATGATCCCCAATCATCCCAAAGGGTCAGGGGTAGTCCCAGAGGACGTCCTGCCACATCAGGGTCAGGGGTAGTTCAAGAGAATGCCCTGCCGCAAATATTGCCGAGTCTCAGGGACCCCCTAGATCGTGCCACCTTGACCCGGGTATAGGCTAGTTTAACTGAAGAGTGAATTTATCTCCACTCACCGTCCTCGGGATCGGGTCCTTTGTTCGGACTCCATTACGCCCGTGGTTCTGGTACGTAGATCCCGGAAAGCTCCAAGCCCACAAGTGTTCTGGGACTCATTAACGGAGCGACTTCTAGATTGCGTCTGAATCCGTTCGAAGCCAAGTGCTTCGGAACTCTAGGTTCGTGGATCCGAACCCTTTCGAGTCCGAGTGCCTCGGATCTCTAGGCTTGCTTAATACCCTTTCAAGTCCGGGCCTAAGTAAGTCTCTAGGTTCGTGGATCCGAACCCTTTCGAGGCTTAGAGCCATTCAGCCCGTTTGACGTTGATAAATCCGGGACCATCAATCTTGGACTTGCGATAAATTCGGGCCCACTAATCTTGGACTATTGGGCCTAAATAATTTAGTGGGCTCAAATTAGCCCCTCTTACATTTTTAATGTATGAGAGCGTTCAAGAAAGTAGTTGGAAAATTCGAAGATCTTCGAAGATCCTTGAAGAACAACTTCGAATTCTCTAGAAGATTATGAGAGGCTTAGATTCTTGAATAGTCTCAACTCAAGAACACAAGAGTAAAGGAGATGATGGAGATAAGAGATTGGGTGAAGAAGAAGGCAAAATGGCTAGAGAGAGAATAATGGCAAGGCTCTCCCATGGATCTCCCACTTTCACTCTCAAGGTTGATAATGGAGAAGGGAAATTAGTTCTTTCCCATGAGTTGAAAAATCTCCAAAATCCATCCCTTGTAAAGCTATGGGTGGGTGCTATTTATAGGCACCTCATGATGTAGGATGGAGCCCATGTGCAAGGCACATGGGGAATATTCTCTCTAACCACTTTGTCCGAGGAGGTGACCTCTCCGAGGATGAGAAAAACCCCGAAGAGGAGATCAACCCCTCGGCGAACCCTTCTTCTTAGCCACACCTAACCAATGATCCCTAATCATCCCAAAGGGTCAGGAGTAGTCCCAGAGGACGTCCTGCCGCATAAGGGTCAGGGGTAGTTCAAGAGAACGCCCTGCCGCAAATATTGCCGAGTCTCAGGGACCCCCTAGATCGTGCCACCTCGACCCGGGTATAGGCTAGTTTAACCGAAGAGTGAATTTATCTCCACTCACCGTCCTCGGGATCGGGTCCTTTGTTCGGACTCCATTACGCCCATGGTTCTGGTACGTAGATCCCGGAAAGCTCCAAGCCCACAAGTGTTCTGGGACTCATTAACGGAGCGACTTCTAGATTGCGTCTGAATCCGTTCGAAGCCAAGTGCTTCGGACCTCTAGGTTCGTGGATCCGAACCCTTTCGAGTCCGAGTGCCTCGGATCTCTAGGCTTGCTTAATACCCTTTCAAGTCCGGGCCTGAGTAAGTCTCTAGGTTCGTGGATCCAAACCCTTTCGAGGCTTAGAGCCATTCAGCCCGTTTGACGGCGATAAATCCGGGCCCACCAATCTTGGACTTGCGATAAATTCGGGCCCACTAATCTTGGACTATTGGGCCTAAATAATTTAGTGGGCTCAAATTAGCCCCTCTTACAAAGTGTTATCTTTCGTGGAAAAAAGATTTTTTCGAGAAAGAGTAAACAATTTGAGAGAAAATCTAGTTTTCATAATAGTCGACGAATCTATACAGCACTCGAGTATTTCTTAAATAACTAAAAATTTAGGAAAGCAATGCCACTTTTGAAAACTACATAAAATTCTCTACAAATTATGGGAAGGCCAAGTTTGGAAAAAATCTAAAAATATCTCTTTAATTGCAATCTTTAAAGTATATTAAATCTGGAAATTTACTTTTATAAATGAATTTATGCTCTTAACTTCATGGATGTGCTTATTATCACTTGTTCATGTCTTGGTATGAAATTTGCATGTGTTAACGTTATATTTCTTACCATAGTTCTTTGATGATACTCATGCTTATGTAGAAGTTATTGTCTCAATAAGCTTGTTCTAACTTTAACTTAAAACATTTAACTCAATGGAAAACTTAATTGGGTGGTAATTGGGTTTCGATCACTTGACTAATATTATAAGAAAATGTTGTGTTTTAATTGCCTTGGTTGGCGAGATGTGTTCCCTAATTGAAGTAAAGTCTTGTGCAAGTTGTATTTCAGAACCCTTGAACAGATTGGTTGTATTCGAATCATAGGTGGTTTGGTGTAAATGGAGAATGGATAAGGCCCTTGTTTTTTTACCGTCTCTTTTGAGGTTCTCAGTTGGCGTTGTGTAGTGCGTAGCCGTTGTAGGCATTCAGGAAAAGGTCTGCAAAGCAACAAAAGATGAGACATACAGAATAATCCGAGTTCGACTTTGTGGCTGGGTGGATGAAGGGCATGTTTGGTTTGGTTTTGGGAGATAAATTTTCAAAAAAATTTTTGAGGAAAGAGTTTAGAATTTTTTTTGGTTTGTTTGGCGTTATATTTTGGAAATAGTTTTGGAGTATGGGAGTTTGGGACGATTTGATATTTTGTTGTAGTTGAGTAGATGTGTGTGAGAGAAAAAGTGATTGAGAATGAGAGAGGAGAAAGAAAAATTGATTGATTGATGTGTAGGAGAGAAAAAGTGATTTTAGAAATTTTTTTCTAAAATCACTAAACCAAACAAAATTTTAAAAAATTTCTCTAAAATTTATTTATCAAAAATAAACCAAACAAGCCAGAAATCTCTTTGGGGGATTTCTAGATTCTAACACCTAACCTTGTAACTCTCTAATTGTTCACTTGCTTCCTTGTTTATCATGCTTAAATATTAAGTTGTATACTTGTAAGTGTATTGGACTGGGAAAAATGGAAGGGGTATGTGTATGTTTACTAGGCATTCTGATGCAGATTGAATTTTAGAAAATAAGTATTTTTATTTTATTATTTTAAAATTAATATTATTATGGAATTATTTAGTTATTTAGTTTCCTTATTTTTGTATTGCATTATGGCAGTTGTCAATTCTAATTGTTTCCTAATTAAGTTAGGTCTATATTTTAGTAGTTGCCAATTCTGGGTGTTTTTTAATTAAGTTAGGTCTATATTTTGCTTATAAATAATAGATGTAAGCCCTAGGGCAAGGAGATTTTTAAGAAGTAATATATTTCGAGTTTTATACTCTTTTGATCCGACTTTGGGTATTCTTGCGAATCAACCATTGTTGAGACTTTATTCTCGGTATTCTTTGTGAATCAACGAGTCTAGAAAGGAATCTTACTTCCGGTATTCTTGTTTGAATCAACGGATTTTAAGATTGTTACTATTTCACGTTTCACGCTACATCAGTTGGTATCAAAGCTTGCTATGTTCTTGCTTCATGCCTAGGAATCGCAGTAGTGCTCAAGAGGTTCCTGTGGAGGAGGAGGTAATAGATGATGATTCTAACCTGCTGAGTTTTCATAGTGAAAGACCGAGGAGAGATCATGCATTGAAAAATTATAAAGATCACGTGAACCAAATCACTAAACAAGATGATCTGATTAAATGGCCTTTCATATCAAAATTTATTCCAGATCTGATTGTGGATTGGAGTAAGCCACCGATTTTTGATGATGAACCATTCATTGATGGAGCTAATAATATGTTTAATCATCTTTTGTCTGTTGGAAGCATAAATCAGAGTTACGGAAGGGTTGGTGTTAATTTTATTTTTGTGGAAGATCATATACTTGGTTTACATGAGTTCAATGAGCATTCAAAATTGATTTACAATATGGAGAATATTTTCTATGATCCGTTTGAAGAGAAATTTCATGAAGAGTTGACAAATTTGAGTTTGAACCATTCAAATTTGGGCTTTGATGAAGATGTGTTAAATATGTTGAAGAAAGTTGTTCCTTTAATTTTAGAAAACGCTTCATTGAAGATTAGATTTACAAAAATTAACCTCAAATACAAGGTTAATGCGGATAAGTGCAGACGTGCCAAGTTATTTCAAGCAATAGAAACTCGAGGACGAGTTTTCTCAAGCGAGGAAGAATGATACAGATTGAATTTTAGAAAATAAGTATTTTTATTTTATTATTTTAAAATTAATATTATTATGGAATTATTTAGTTATTTAGTTTCCTTATTTTTGTATTGCATTATGGCAGTTGCCAATTCTAGTTGTTTCCTAATTAAGTTAGGTTTATGTTTTAGTAGTTGCTAATTCTGAGTGTTTTTTAATTAAGTTAGGTCTATATTTTGCTTATAAATAATGGATGTAAGCCTTAGGGCAAGGAGAGTTTTAAGAAGTAATATATTTCGAGTTTTATACTCTTTTGATCTGACTTTGGGTATTCTTGCAAATCAACCATTGTTGAGACTTTATTCTTGATATTCTTTGTGAATCAACGAGTCTAGAGAGGAATCTTACTTCCGGTATTCTTGTTTGAATCGACGGATTTTAAGATTGTTACTATTTCACGTTTCACGCTGCATCACATTCCAAACTCATAACGTTTCATGCCAGGTGTTGAAGAAACCTTTAGGGCTAACAATGAATCGAAGATGTTAGTTAGAAGCCATTTTGTTATAAGTCCATGCATGTTTTCATTTTGTTTTTTGGGATTGTAATAGTGATGGAACTTTGTTTTGTAATTAAAATTTGTAACTCTATAATTATTATTTGCTTATATATATAAATGTTTTTGTGATCCTATACCTATCTCTGCGTTACTTATGAGACATTGTGTTAATACCTCTTAAGATTTGTGAAAAAGATAATTTTGCTATCTAAGGTGGTTGGACTTAGAATGGAGGCTATATTGACTGCTTCGACCTTCTTGAGATCTTACTTGGTCATTGACCAAAAAACTTTTTGGTGATATTACTTTGACCTCTACCTTTAGAGTAAAATTTGGGACGTCATAACTTGGTGTCAGAACTTAGGTTCAACCCTTAACCCACGTAACCCGATTTGCGACACTAGTTACATTTTTCCTTATACACTAGTGTATTATTAGAACACTATTATTTAATGTTAAATTAAAAGAGACTAATAATAAATTTCTTTCCCTTTACCATAGGATGGCACCAGGCAGCAGCCGATCGACTGATGTGAGCTACGATACTTGGAGGGCATTCTGCATGCAAGTTAAGAGAACCATATCCATCCATACCCACCACAGCCACAAACAATGGAACTTGGCAGTTGAAGAGATGATCGTCCAAGAGAATACAAAAGGTGGAAGCAAATTACTCTTATTGTACGATAGGAAGATCTAAGATGAATCTTGGTAAAAATCAAGAGGAATCAAGTGTTTTAGGGCTAGGGCTTTGAAAATGGGTGATAGAGAGAGAAAAGGTATGTAAAAAATGAGAGAAAAAATGTTTAAACCGACTTTTAAATGTGTTATACTGAATAGACCGCTTGAGCGAACTTTCCATTGCTCGAGTGGTAAACGCAAGGTCTCAGAATCTTTGTAATATGACTGTGAAAATACTGGGAGTCTCATTTCTACGCTCGAGCGACCACATTACCACTCAAGCGGTTCCTCTTGTAAACAAGTAAGATACTAGAAGCCTCACATCTCTGCTCAAACAATAGATTGACTGCTCGAGCGGTCATCCAAAACAAATTGTTATAGCGTCATCACGAGTTTGAGGAAGCAACTTGGGAACGTGAGGCCGAAGTCCACAAGAAATACCCAAATTTATTTGATAATATGTAACATTTTCTCCTGATTTATTTCCCTTAAGGTACAGAATACCAAATCTAATGTACCATTCCTACTATATTTTCCTTATGTTTGCTATTAAAAGTTGTTCGTTCGTTATTTGGGATTGTTGGGAATTTGTGATTATCTTATTGTTGATGTGGCGTTGTGGATTGTCATTATTCTGGGGACGAAATTCGTTAAAGGGGAGAGATTGTCACAATTCGTCCCCGATGACCGCTCGATCGAAGATGAGGTACTCCTAATAGTTTGCTTTGCAGGTCGAGGGACCGCTCGAGCGATCAAATGGTCTCTTGAGCGAAGAAGAAGGGGTCCCCAATAGCTCATTATGCAGGCAGAGATTTTGAGAGGTTTTATTCACCGCTTGAGTGGTCTGCCCGATATCAACCACTTAAAAGTGACTTTTTAGATCATTTTCTTCACTTCTTTCCTTTCTTCTCTTCTCTCTCTCTAGCTTCGAAAGCCCTAGTTATATCTCTCTAGAAATCTCCCATTCTACTTATATTTACAACCCCTTTCCTTACAAAAGTTGGAGTTCTAGTGGAGATAAAGCTTTCTACTGATTGGATTGAGATTTTACGAAGAGTTCTTCAATCATCTAGCTTCTTGGTCTTGATTCTTGAGGTAGGATTACTTTTAACCTTATATCTCTTTGATTTGAAGATGTTTATGTAGTATTGTTATGACATTGATGAAGTGATGAATGTTTGACTTTAAACATTAAAGTTTTCTTTCAAAAATAGAATTTCTCTCCCTTTTTCTTAAGATTCCTTTTATTATTCTTAGATTATGAAAATTTTACATGAGAAATGGCCTTAGATATGATGGAGGAGCAAAAGCCCTAAATTTTAAGGAACCCTAATATTTGAAATTTGAAGATAATGTGATTAAATGAAATTGGTCTTTAATTCTTTAAAGCTGGTGATTGGATTATGTTATTTGAGAGGTATTTGAATTGAGAATTGTGAAATTTGGATGTTCTTGAGATTTTATTTATGATTTTGGGATTTGTCATTTTATATTTATCTTAATGGCTTAAATGGTGAAAAATTACTTTAATCTTCATGAATGTATAAGCACTTGGAAGCCTTGGAAAGATTGTTTTGAGAGGGTGGTAAATAGCGTGTAAGTCCGTGTAGGAAATCGATTTTGGGAAATGGTTATGTGTTATGTTGGTATCACGCAGGGAGTTAAGGTGTCCAATTGCCCTGTTTTGAGCTTATTGCCAAACGAATGTGGAAAAGTGTTTTTGGGTGTTCCCTAGTCCTATCGTATGGTAGTCGATAAAAGTGAAAAAATTGATGATTTTCGGTGCCCATTCCCTACCGTATTAATAACCGACAAATGTGGGTATATTTTTGGCTATAAACCTATATATATGTACGTATTGGGACTCTCGTTAGAGCGTCACGACGTATTTACCCCCAGTGTTGAGTTGTGAGATTGTGAACGTTATAAATTTATGCATCTTTTTTCAATAAACATCATGAATTGAATTAACCATGTTTGGTTGTGATAATGCCATATGAATTTTTGAATAATTAGATACTCGGTTAAAAGTATTTCTACTGGGCATCTAGTTCATTCCTATCTCACAAATTTTCAAGAATTGATGATGTGCAACCATCTCAATGAAGAGGAGATGGACTATTTTTGTGTTAAAGCACGAAGGCTCATGGATGTCTAATGTGGAAGCTCCAAGCATATTTGTTTTAGGACCGTGTGTCCATTTTGTTGCAACAAGGCATTGTGTTGCTTATTCACAAGCCAATAAGACATCATACTTGTATCCTCTAACTTGTTGAACTAAGTTAATATTGATGTATCTATTAGTTGAACTTGTAACATGTAATTTGAAACTATAATTCAATGAGAAAGAGGACTTTTGGGTTAATGTAGTTATTTGGGATGATGAGATTTCGAATTAATCATGTTATGGGTAATATTTTAATTTAAATAATTTGGGGGCGTTACACATTTGAAGATTTCTAGCTGTCATAGACAAAGTTAGAAGCTGTTTTGTTATAAGTCAATCTGTGTTTTCATATATATATATATATATTTTTTTGGGATTGTAATAGTGATGGGACTTTGGTTTGTAATTAAAATTTGTAACTCTGTAATTATTATTTGCTTATATATATAAATCCTTTTGTGATCCTATACCTATCTTCGCGTTACTTATGAGAGCTTGTGTTAATACATCTTAAGATCTGTAAAAAAGATAGCTTTGTTATCTAAGGTGGTTAGACTTAGAAGAGAGGCTATATTGACTCCTCTGACCTTCTTGGGATCTTCCTTGATTATTGACCAAATGACTTTTTAGTGATGTTACCTCAACCTCTACCTTTAGAGTAAAATTTGGGGCGTCATAATTTGATAACCAGTAAGAAAAGCAAAAACTTACTTAAAAAACTCTTGATCGAAAATTCTAAATCAAGATAGAGAGAGAGAGAGAGAGAGAGAGAGAGAGAGAGAGAGAGAACTGCAAAAATGCTTTCAGGATTTTGGATGGATCGAAATGGCTGATTTCATAACCTATTTATAGGCCTTGATGCATCTGATTGAATAGTCATATCCCTTGATCACATTTGATCAGATCTTACCACTGGATTGACGATCTATGATGCAGATTAATCTCACACCGAATAGATGTCTTAACTAATCACACCTGATCACGAGCGGCTACCATCTCAACCATACGATCACGCATATCTCCAATCAACGACTATGATCAAACATCGCTTCAGATCGGACACGCAGCTGTTCGATCGGCTGGTTGACTCATCACCAACGGATGCCACATCATTGCCACGTGGAGCTGACTATATTCAACGTCACCCATGCCACGTCGGATCCACGTCATCGCTCCAACCTGTACGATGCGTTCAGTCAAAGTACAAAGTGTGCCATCAAATGCCACATAACCCATGTCTTGCGTGGGTGCGCGTGTGCGTGTGGTGCGAAGCACCATCTTTGCGATGTGAGTACATGCACACTAGTATCCATTCCACAATTTCACATTTAAAGGAATATTCGATGTAGCATTTTGTTAAGTGCTCCATATTTTCCTCTCTTTCCAATGTGTGACAAAGTCCCCAAGCTTATTTCAAGCTTTACAAAGAAAAATAAGGAATGTTTTGAAAACACTGAAAAACACTATAAATTTTGAAAATTCTCCAACATAAATTATAACCGTAAATACTTTAATAGAGGATTGAGAAATTAAGTATACTAAATAATGTTTTGGGTGCAAGTAAAATCACCCAAGCTTGACTTGACATGACCCAACATTGTGCATAAAAGTACAATCCTAAGTTTGGCCCTAAAATCACATTGTATTCTCTAGCCCACTCAATAAATCCATGTATTAGATAAAAATAAATTTAATAAAATAAAATATATTTATAGTTTTTTTAGATGGGTATATTTTTTTAGTTAAGTGAACAAAATTTAATTAATTTTCATTATATCTTTAAATTTAAAGTTTAGTAGGTGTATTTTTCCTCTTCATTGTATTTCTTTATTTGAAAGAAAATAAAACTAAGTAAATTAGTATATATTTATATAATATATACTCCATCCGTCCCAAAATAATCGTCTCTTTTAGGGAATTCAACTTCTTTTGATAGTACAATTATTGTACTTTACAAAAATTAATTTTCTAAAATTACTCTTTGATAGTAGATTTTTTAAGAATATCAATTGTTAAAATTGTATTTTTTATATTGTTAATGAATTTAAAATAATGATAAAATAAAAAATTCATATTATTTTAATTTTTAATTTTTTTTAAAAAAATTAATATTTAGAGATAATAAAAATTTAATATTCTAAAACGAAAGAAATAGTAGAAGACATATTATATAGTACTAACTAGGCAGGCCAACCCGCTGCTGTCCACCCTACTTTGTTTTGGGAAAAAAGCATGGGATTTTCAATTTGGGGACTCTCATGACTTCCAAATGTGTGTGATTGACTTATTTGTGTTTTTATTTGCGTTTTTATTTTTTTTTTCCCTGCTCTCACATAAGATCTTTCACATAAGATGATATAGGGGTTACAAGAATAAAATTTTTGGAAGGTCTCAATTATTTGCTTTTCTTGGGTAACCATTGAGAGTGGCTTTTGATGGATTGACCGAGATGTGAAAAAAAATTTAGGCTTGGTTTGACATGTCTTGAAAAAGATAAAAAGTCAAAAAATTACTTTAAAAATTAAAAAAATTATCACTATTCACAAAAAAAAAAAAAAATTACACATAAAAAAATGCAACTCAACTTTTTGCTGAAGTGATGGGATGTCCGCATGATTGGCCTATTGTACTGGTCTAGAAATGATTGCCTTCTTCGCGGGCAACTATTTAGATTGTGATGTTTGGCCCGTGGGGGCCACCATGGGTCGCATTTGGATAATCTGAACCGTTTTAATATGTAGAAATCGTTGAGTACTATATGCCTATAAAAAATTACGTTGATCGGATATCGCTAACTATATGATCAAATCAGTTTTGTATAAAAAAAAGGATGGTCTTATACTTAACTGGTGAACAAAAACTAATCCGATCAATGTGATTTCAATATCCGATCAATGTGATATTTTATAGGCATATAATACTCGACGAGTTATACATATTGAACGGTTCAGATTATCAAAATGGGACTCGTGGTGGGCCCCATGGGCCGAACAGCACAGCCCAAATGGTTGCCCGCGATGGAGGCAATTATTTCCTTATCTCCAACACTCTACCCCAAAAAAGATGCAGTATAGCTTATTACCCTTACTTCTCCTATACATTTATTTATATAATTTTTTATTACACATTTTTTTGTAAAAAAAAAAAAAGTTAACCCAAATATTTATCTTTTTTTTCTCAATTTTTTAATATAAAAAGATAAAAAATATATTTATTTAAGACACCCCAAACAACCTCTTAGTATAAAATGATGATTATAAAAAACTCATCCTGACAGAAGAATTATCAGCTAAAGAATATTCTGTGTCTCAACTTAGAATGAATATCATTGAGAAGATCTAGGTCAAAGCGAGATTGTCCGCATGTTTGGTACACAACTGCCAATCAACAACTACCAACCATGCAGTACAAATTATTATTGTGCACAGAAATGAGTGAGACCTCTAAAATTAAAGCTCTAAAAGGATATTAATTTGTCATTTTCCCCTTATTTTGTCTTTTACCTCTCACTATTTTTTTTTTTTTTTTAAAGGGTGACAGCTCATTAGAGCTGCTTTTGAGCAGCTCTAATTAGAGCTCTCTAACAGAGCCCTATTGTGCACTCGTTTGCAAAGTTAGGTTGGATGGATTTGGGGTTAAAATAATTTAAATAAAATAAAATATTTAATTTTAGATTAAAAAATATCATATTGAAATTATAATTATTTTATTTTTTTTAAAAAGTTAAAAAATTAAAAAAAATTCATTCAGAACGAGATTTTTTAATCTCATATTCAAATAGTCAAAAAAAAAAAAAAGAGTTAAAAATCAACACCTATTCCAAATGAACTCTGTATACGTCTAGCAATTGTCCCATATCTTTTTGGAAAAATTTTGGGATCCTAGAATTAGAGACTCAAATTTTACTGTAGTGAAAAGTAAATTGATAAAGTGTAAGATCATGAATAAAATAAATTCGAATAATTAAATATTGTTTTTAAATAAATTTTGAATAAATAATTTTAAATTTGGAATATTGCGAATCTTTTTGAGAAGATCCAAGTAAAAGCGAGAATGTCCGCATGTTTGGTACACAACTGCCAATCAGCCACTAACAAACCACCACCGTAATGAAAGAAAAGGAGAAATTAAAAAAAAAAAAATTCCTTTAAAGTCTCACCTTTATATCAAAATAAATCATAAATTTTTAATTTTTAATTTTATCAATTTAAACTTTAAAATTTTAACTTTTTTTAAATTTAAATTTAAATTATTTATCTATTTTTATTAAGTAAAATCAACTAAAAAAATAATATTTTAATCATTCAACAAAAAATGATATTTTAGACATTTTATGTATATTTACATTTAGTTTAATAATTAAAATATTTTTTTATTGATTTTACTTAATAAAAATAGATGGATGATTTAGATTGAAAAGAAATTAAGAGATTAAAATTAAATTTAATAAAATTAAAAATTCAGAATTTATTTTGTTAAAAAATCCAAACTTTAGAATTTTTTTTGTAATTGTCCAAAAATAAAAAAAAACAAAAACAACTACCAACCATGCAGTGCACAATTATTATTGCATGCGTCTAGTATATACTTTGGTCTTTATTTTTATTTTATTTTAATCTTTTATAATTCAAATTTTTTTTTAAAAAAAATTACTTCAAAAAAAGGGCATATTAACAATTACGTGATATAAAAATATTTTATTGTATATATATACCTTTAATATAAGTTCAAACTCTAGCATAATAATATGTGTTTATGTTATATGATAATTAACGTGACATTTTCTGTCTAATTTTAAATATAAGTTAACTTTAGGATTAAACTACGAAAATCTTAAAATATAAAAGGCCAAAGTGAAAAAAATAAATAAATAAAAAATTTAAGAGTCAAAGTGAAAAAAAAACCAAATATAAAGGAAGAAAATGTAATTTACCAATAATATAAATTAATATTCCATTCTGCAATAGGTTAGTATGGTTAAAAAGTTTTAAAAAAAAAACTAAAAAATTAAAAAATTCATACAAAATGGGAGTAAATTATATTGTTCCTTTATGCTTGGCTATTTTCTCATTGAGACCCTTGAATTTTTTTTTTCTCCATTTCACCCCTTTAAGTTTTTCTCGATTTACTCTTAAAATTAAATTATGATAAAAATAGACAGAAAAAATACCAAATTAACTGCCATATAACATATAAAAATATTTACATTAGAATTTAGGTTTGTGTTAGATATGTGAGTTATATATTATAAAATATTTCTATACTATGTGACTGTCAATGTGTCATTTTTTATCTAATTTTGGACATAAAAAAATTAAGGACCAAAATGAAAAAATAGTCCAACGTATGTGGGGCAGCGTATAATTTACCCTACAAAATAGTCAAAGATTCTTTCACATTTTTATTTTTATTTTTTGCAGGTTCTAAAAAGTAATTCTAAAATACTTTGGCTATGGTTTATGTTTCAGAAAAAAATTCAATTTTTTTTTTGAAAAATAACAATTTAAAATTTTTAAAGATTATTTTTGGCCTCCCTAAGATAAAACTACATACAAATTATAAGTAATTTTTTAATTTTTTTTATTTCTTTCACTAAATTAATTTTTAATTTTTTAGAAAAAAAGATTCTAAAGTAAGCTTTTGAAAATCAAACCAAATAAGGCCTTGTTTTTATTACCTAAAAACAAGGCCTTTTTTTACATCATATTTTTTTTTCTCCAAAAAGTCACTAGAAAAATCGACAAATCCTAAATTGACCACGTGATTTTTAATTTTTTTTTATTTGACATAATTATATTAATTTCTCTTTTAATAATATGAAAATGATTAAAATTAATAAAAATGGTATGTAAACGCAATGATAAACAAAATAATATATAAATTTTAACGTCAAGTGATGACAATATTTTTGTTTTGCCTATATTATTAATCAATTACGGAATACGAGTGCGATGTATCATGTGAAAATTTTGAAAGAGTTAGTATAATTTTATAAAACTTGTGATACTCGATATATTTTCCCTAAGCCTCAAAAGAGATAAGTGTAATTTATCTAAAAATAAAATATCGTGTCTCAATTTATTTAGAAGCTGGAAAAAAAAAAAAAGTTTTAATTACTTCAACTATATACATAAACATTTTCTAGTCATGCAAGAGAAGGATACATTGCAATTTCAAACAAAGATAAAGAGGGAGAAAAGATGATAGAAATACTCATGTCATAACTTTTAGAGATCAAATCATAATTTTAGGTAGGATAAATTATAATTATACAAACTTTTGTTGAGTAATGACGAAATTATAATTTATCTTGTAATTTTGAGATCATTAAAAATGATGATTAATGATGTTGTCAATATTTTAGTATTAAAATGTTAATTTTACCATTATTATGGTTGTTTTCAACCATCACCTACATCTAAAAAGTGATATATCTGTATCTGTAATACTGTTATATAAAGTAAGGGTTGGACTTAGTGTCATGAAACTTTTACTTCTCTTCATACTAATTGGCATGTGAATTTTTTTATTTAAAAAAACATAAAATAAAAAAAAACCTTGCTTCTCTTCGTGCCTTGTGGCATGCGGATTTTTCTATCTTACAGGAAAAAGTTACATAAGGAAGTACACAAGACTCAAAATCAAGATGTTGGTCTGGGAAAGAATTCTTACCACTTGACCCTTGAGGAGAAGGTTTATACCATAGCAACACACACACTACGTCAAAATAGGATATTAACGGTGGTTTTTCTAACGGTGGTTTCGTTACCGCCGTTTAAAGATACTATTAACGGCGGTAACGAAACCCCCATTAATACTGCCGTTAATGTATCTTTAACAGCGGTTTTCGTTACCACCGTTAACAAAACCACCGGTAATACCGCCGTTAAAAAAACGCCGCTAAAACCCTCTCATTACCGCCGTCATTAAACCGCCGCTAAAGCCATTTTTAAACGGCGGTAATGAAACCGCCGCCAAAGCCCTCTCATTACCGCCGTTAATGACGGCGGTCTTTGTCGGCCAAGCTCCGACGGAGCTCCGGTGAGTGGTGACCACGCGCGGCTAGGGTTGAACATGACCATCTACAATAAAGTAAAAGTAATGTTTAAATATTTATTTAGGAAATATATTTCATGAAGAGTGGCTGTGGTGGAGTGGTTGGTGTGTGTGGATGAGAGGTTGAGGGTTCAAGACTTGTGAGGAGTGCAAGAAGAAAGAATTATTTTTTGAAAAATTTGAACCTATTTACGGCTTACCGCCATTTTTTGTCGACTTTTAACGGCGGTAATTTACCTTTTTATGACGGTTGTACTTTTTCCGACACGCGCATAAATGGCGGTAACGAAACCGCCGTTAATGGCTTTAACGGCGGTTTTACAGCCTTTAACGGCGGTAAAAAACTGCTGCTAAAGCCCAATTTTGGCGTAGTGACATCTTGTAGTATTAATTTTTTTATTATTTACTTTATTTTTACTTACTTAAATTGTACATATATTAAACGTGCCAACCGCTAGTACTATTACAAAGTAAAGGCATCCCATAGTGTCTACATCTCTCAATGGTGTCTACGTCTCATATTTTGGGATTTTTCAAATATTACAAAATTATATAGTGAGGTAAATGAAACTTGAACCTAAACCTTTGTTCACCCATTGGGTGAGGCACACACTAGTATATCTATGCTGTCTATCTATACTATTATGAAAGTTGGACTTAATATCCAAACCTTTACTTGCTTCTCCTTATGCCATGCAACCCTTATTTTTTTTATTGAAAATAAAAAAATTAGATAGATTGATCCTTGGACCTTGAGTCTAAGGAAGAAGACCTTTTGTTTTTATTTATTTATTTATTATTATTATTTTTTTTTATAGCAAACTCTTACTACTTGAATAACACAATATAATAAATATTTTATTTTATTTTTACTCATTTGAATTGCACATGCATAGCATGTACCATCCGCTACTATATATACACACACAAGAAAAGTCTCTACCACCAAGTAATGTCATCAATGTAAGACTTTATTTATTTATTTATTTATTTTTATTTTATTTTATTTTTTTAAAAAAAAGTTGACACTAGTAATGTCTTCGATGGCACAAGTGAGCCCAAACCATGGGGTGCAAGGATCATTCCATTCCAATTCTATGCGAACAGTGCAAGTTTGCCAATTGATTGTGCAATCACACCAATATTGAGCCATTGAGCTTGGAACTACTCTGTTTTCCATTCAACCACAGAGGTCAGAATAGATGAATCCAAAATGCTCGCTAGTTGATGTACGACACCATTTTGGAAACTTTTATATTTTATTTTATTTTTTGTTATTTTAAATTTAGGTTTTGATGAGGATTATTGTTATCTAGCCTAAAATAGTACAGAATTTATATTTTTCTAGTCATTTCAGTTTCTTTATTCTGAATCAGTTTTAATTTTCTTATTTTTTAGTATACTTGTATTAGAGTGTTAGGATTACTTTATTATAAGCTAGCAATGACTGAGGCTAGCTTAGTTGAATAGGAGGTGGACCCAAAAAAACTTGAATCAAGGCCAAAATCTTAAGTGTGACAGCTTGGTTGTGGAAGGATGGGGAGATTCAGGGTATTTTGGAATGTGTCATTTTAGGTGGGCACTACAGGCATGATTGGAAGTTTGAGGGGTTGGAGGTTCTTTTCAACTTTATTGTATAGGTTGTCTTTTCTTTATTATTATTATTATTATTATTTAAAGCTTTATTTTATTGTATAGTCTATCAAGACTCGAAAGGGGGGATGACATAAGGTGGAATAGGTCTTTTTTTGGGTGGGTAGTTTGAATAGGTCTAGATCAAGAAAATTTGAAAATTGAGCCCTTTTATCAATGCTTTGCTTGGTGGCCGTGTACCTATTCCTTGGTGTGGGTAATAGAGATTAGAGGCGATCGGTCGTTGACCTCTGGGAAGATGGTAGGCACTTCAATGACTTAAGATCACCGGAGGTGGAGGAGTAGAAGACCAAGGCAAGCTTAGAGAGGGAAGAGGTGGCAGTGAGAGACCTTGAACACTTAATGTATGTTATGTGATTCTTGTTGCTCTTGCTGTGTGTCTGTGGCTGCACTTATGATGCCGTTATATAGACTCCAGGAGTATTAGAGCCCAAGTAACCTCAAGACAGGTGGCAAGTTCTCATCAACTCGACAGGAGGGTGATATTAGCCCTACTAGCTGTGTCCTATAATTCAGGTCCTTGGGGTGGTTGCATCATAGGAACTGCAGGGGTAGGTGTGATATCTTGAGAGGCGTATCATATGTGCATCAGATGTAAGTGTAAGGTCAACGTCTCTTTCTCTAAGCCAGGTCAAAGGGAGAGATATCACTGTAGGGAGATAGCTACACGACCTTGATGATCCTGAGGTCTTAGCCTCCAATCCACAATCCTCCAATGATCCCAAGTGGAAGTGACTAGGTCCTGCTCCCAACCTAGGCAGCTAAGAGGGTGAATGCATAGGTGAGCCGAAGGCTCACCTCAGTAGCTAAGTAAACATAGGTGAGCCGAGCATAGGTGAGCCAAGAGTCCGGCTATGTTGCTATGGAGTTGGGTGAGTGGGTAGAGAACACATTTCTTGAGTTATGAAGGGCCATAAAGAGCTCTAAGTGAGCCAGCTCCATGTGGTCTTGTTTCATTCTTGGTGGTATGCATGCCCCCGCTTAGGCTAGGCATACAATCTCGACTCATCGTGGTGCCTCAGGGGTTTGCCACGTGGATGCGTGATGGTGATGACATACTCATCGTGGTGCCTCAGGGGTCTGCCACATGGATGTGTAGTGGTGTTGTCGTGACGCCCGTTGGTCTCGCTACGTGCCAAGTATAGTATAAATACCCATACTTGGAAAGGAATTTGGAGGTCTAAACCACCATGTAAGGTTGCCTTCTTTGTTTGGATAACAACCCGTGCTAGAATCCTTACTTTGAATTAGGCTGATTCTGCATAAGCAAATTACTGTTAATTAAGGAAGATGCGGAATTGGTGTCCTGTGGCTAATAAAATGCAAACTTTAGTTTTATCAGTTTTTGGAGTTGATTGGGTGTTCCCAGGGAAGGTGATTAACTCATGCATTGTTGGAATGGTGTGAGATGGCAAGAGTAGAAGAAAACCATGGAAAGCAGCTTTGTTGTGTTTGATGTGGATTTTATGAGGAGAAAGGAATTGACGGTCTTTTGATGGGATGGAGAAACCTCTTTCTAAATTGTTTCTTGACTCTTTTGTGTATTTTGTTCTCCAAGGGTGTGAGTAACTCGATGATTGAGTATCTTTTGGATTTTTTTAGAGAACTTTAATGGCTAAAGGAATGTGCAGCTTTTGTTTTGTCTAGGTATGCTTGTGGTTATGGAAGAATACAGGTAACATTCCCTTTGATGGCTTCATATTTTAAGTTTTCTTGTTCTTTTTTTTTTTTTTTTAATTTACGTCTTGCAGATTTTTTACTTACCCAAACCAAACCAAGCCTTAAGTCCCATCAAATGGGGTCCGTTACATAAATCCTTCTTCTCCATGCAGCCCTATCAAAGGCCATTTCTTTAGTCAAATCAGCTTTTGTTTTGTCTAGGTATGCTTGTGGTTGTGGAAGAATACAGGTAACATTCCCTTTGATGGCTTCATATTTTAAGTTTTCTAGTTTTTTTATTTTATTTTATTTTATTTTATTTTATTTTACGTCTTGCAGATTTTTTACTTACCCAAACCAAACCAAGCATTAAGTTCCATCAAATGGGGTCAGTTACATGAATCTTTCTTCTCCACACGGCCCTATCAAAGGCCATTTCGTTAGTCAAATTAAGTAGATCTATATCTCTATTTACAACGTTAGCCAACGTTAATCTAGGCCTACCCCGCCCGTCCCCTAACACTCCTCTCTACCGTTATATCATCGCATCTCTTCACTACTGCCTCTATTGGTCTCCGTTGAATGTGACCAAACCATCTCAATCGATTCTCTCTCAACTTATCTTCTATCGGTGCTACTCCGACCCATTCCCGAATACACTCATTTCTAATTCTGTCTTGTCCAGTCTTGCCACACATCCACCTTAGCATCGTCATCTCAGCCACACTCATCTTATCTACATGTTATTTCTTGGTTTCCCAACACTCCGTCCCGCACAACATCGCTGGTCTAATAGCTATTCTATAGAACTTACCTTTTAGTCTAGTGGGTATTCGTTTATCGCACAGTACCCCAGACACACTTCTCCATTTACACCATCCCGTCTTAATCCTATGGGCCACATCAGCATCAATCTCCCCCACTGTTGTGATAATCGACCCTAAATAACAAAAATGTTTACTCTTAGGCAATTCTTGATTCTCAATCTTCACTTCTCCTCTGCTTTCATTGTTACTGTTACTAAATTTACACTCCATGTACTCTGTCTTATTTCTGCTTATTCGGAAACCTTTAGATTCAAGAGTTTTTCTCCAAATCTTCAACTTTGTATTAATTCTTTCTCTAGTCTTATCCACTAGTACGATATTGTCTGCAAAAAGCATACACCATGGCACGTTATCCTGAATATTTCTCGTCAACTCATCCATAACTAAAGCAAAAAGATAAGGGCTTAAGGTAGATCCTTGGTATAACCCAAGAGTGATAGGAAATTCATTTGTTTCTTTAGCAGGTGATCTAATAGTGGTCACCACCCCTTCATACATGTCCCTAATCACATCAATGTAACTTTTTGTTACCCATTTCTTCTTTAACACCCACCATATTAGAAATAACAGCAAATGACATGCCTACATAAAGATAAATTTTTGTAAACATAATATATGCCAGTTTATACATGTTTTGTACAAACATGCTTTATTGGATGTCTTGTTTGTTCACTAATGTCTCTATGAACATTTGTTAAATATTCAAGTTACCCAAATGTTGTACAAACAACAAAGTCTGTCCTTGTTGTGTCTTGTGTGTATGATTCATTTGTTTAAAAAAATTATTGAACTAATTCTCAACATATGTGCATCAAACCTCAAAATCATCCAAAATTATCCTTAACCATGTTATAACTCAAGGCTGAAAAGAACTAATGCTAAGACAAATCTAAAAATCAGCACAATAAGTTAGTAAATCACCTGGGAAGGAGACTTTGTGTCTAGGAACCAACACCGCTATAATGTTTCCAATGACGTCAAGATATGAGCAACCGGCCTATACTTATGAAATTTCGCTGCCACAATCAGATGAATCAGGTGTTTTGGGATATGAGTAAAACAACATCAAGGGAAGGAACACAGTACACATCCACGCATGATAAAATTTATTTCAAATGTCTCTGAAGATGACAAAAATGGTATACCATAACAATTACCTCCAGATGCTGTTGCAATGGAAAAGGAACCACAGCAGAAGGGTGTTTTGATCCCTCTGGCAGAACCACTAAAAATAACAGTTCCTGCTTTAGTATTTGTATTTCCCATTCCAGCATAGAGAGACATAAGTGGAATAAAAGATTGTAAAAAAATATAAATTGAAAGAACGTACTCACTTTGATGGCCAACTCGTCTACTACTATCTCAACAAGAGGACATCCAAAAGCTGAAGTTGAGGTAACGCCTACCATCAGATCACACAAAAAGGAAGTCTTGCAATGGTAGTCCATATCTAATGACAAAAGTGGCCTTCCAGCCTTCAAATAAAGGATACTGTGGCTCTATTTCCAATTTTGATTGCAAAAAAAAAGTCATTGGTATAGAGAATGTTTTTAATAATAACATTAAGAAAATTTTCCATTTTCTCATTTTTTAATTGAGCAGTGTGTGAAATTGCGATCATTCATCCAAATGAAAAGGAACAAAATTCTATAGAGGGAAATGGCAGACTAACAGCAGAACAACAATTCTTATCATGCCAAAGTTGCACTCTTCAAAGAAGCGAAGAAAACACAACAGGATTAGCAAAAACCTAGCAAGATTAGAAATATGACAATGAAATGAAGGATCATATATATATATATGTATGTAAGGACCAGATGATTTGATACTTGGAAAGCATATCACTCTCACAAGATTCAAAGTACGAAATATAGCTTGTATAGGCATTTAACTGATTTATTTTTCAAAACCTCATAAGTTGGACTATGTTGAAGCCAATATTTATATTTAGGGTAAATTACACTGACACCCCTTGAGGTTCATGTTTATTACAGTTCTCCCCCTCACATTTGAGAAATTACACTAACCCCCCCCCCCCCGTTAATTTAATTTTATGTATGATGATCATTATGGTAAGGGGGGAACTGTTATGAAACTTTAAACCTCAGGGGGCAATCTGTAATGAAATTTTAAATCTCAGAGAGGGGGATGTAATTTCCAAAAGGTGAGGGGGGAACTATAATAAACATAAACCTCAGGGGGTGTCAATTTAATTTACCCTTATATTTATAATGCTGTCAAAATATTTAGTTAAAAAATATAATGCATGATTGAATTTAATAATGAAATGTTTCAATTATTTTTAATATATAACCTAACGGGTGGGTTTGGAATTTAGAATTATTTTTTGGACTGGACTTGGGCAGATATAGAGACTCTAGGGCCGAGTTAGAATTGGACAGACACAAAATCTGTTATTATGTAGTGTTGGCTTAGCTCGAACCCGACCTGACCCGGTGTCTATCCACTCCTACTTGCACCCCGATTAGCTAACATCGTTGATAAAATGGTAAAAGTACTACAATGCCTTTATCTGATTTGATAATTTTCAGCCCAACCAAAAAGGAAGATGGTGGATAAAACTCCCTCAAGCCATCCCCCACCACCAATGGAAAAACTCAACCAACTTCAACTACCCAATCTTATCACTCCATACCAACATCTCCACCATGTGATCAACCTCAAATCCAGAGTTAGCCCTGAGTTTCGAGAACATTTTAAATAATCATAAAATAAATAAAAAAATTTATTTTATTTGGTTTAAAGTTTTCAAAAAATAACTTTTAAGTTTGTAATTCGTATTTTTTATATTATTTTATATTTGGTAAAAAAATTTAAAAAAAAAATCACAAATATTATACTTTTTAAGTGTATCCAAATTAAATGTATTTACAAAATAAATATAAAAAAATTTACTTAAAATATTAAAAAAATTCTTTAAAAAAACACATAATTGAGCCATAAAGAGAGTTCAAAAAAAAAAAAAGGCTAAATAGAATTAGGCTAACGACTAATACATATATAATTATTTTATTTTTATTTTTTCAATCGGGCTAACGTCTAACACTAATAAATATTTTTTAATTGGGTCTAACAGAATATTTTGGGGCCCTTAAATTGGCCTAAATTAATAAAATAAAATTGGGTCATTTTGAATTTTTAATACAGTACAAGACTAATAAATTTAGCAATCTTTTCTTGGACCTAATTTTTGAGACCCTAGGCACATGCCTTACTAGCCTTAGCTTAGAACCGATCCTGCTCAAATCGTCATGACTTTTGCAAACAACACAACCAAATACAACAATCAATCCAAGTACAAACGAGGAGAAAATGTCATGCATTCAACACAACCAAATACAACAATCAATCCAAGTACAAAAGAGGAGAAAATGTCATGCATTCAACAACCATCTCTTCCACCTAGCACCATTTCCAAATCACAATACTTGAACCACACGGTTGTGTCCAGTTTTGCCCAGTAATTTTTGAAATTCCATTTTGGCCCCAAAAGTTTTTAAAATACAATTTATATCCTTGATATTTTTGAATATTTTCATTTAGAACCTTGAAAAATTCTAAAATTTTACAAAATATGTTCCTAGCTAAATTGATCCTTTTGAGTTTATTTGTGGAATCATTTTTTTTCAACATTCAAACTTGAAAATTTTGTGTAGCTTATTTGAAGAACATAAGTCAATCGATGGCCAAGATGAACACCATTTTTCAACCCCAGTTTCCAAAATTGAGCAAAAAGAACTATGAGAACTGAAGTATCTAGATACGAGTATTATTAGCCTCATAAGATGTGTGGCCTTGGTTGAACGTGGATATGAAGGGCTGGCAAGCCTAGAAGATGAATAGAAAATAAATAGAGCCCAAAAGGCTACTTTGAGAGATACAAGGAGAGAGACAAGAAATCCTTATACTTGCTCTATCAAAGCATTAACGAGTCAAGCTTTGAAAAGATAACAACCTCTAAAGAAGCATGAAGTATTCTTTCGAGTTCACACTGAGGAATTGAGAAGACCATGAGGATTTAACTCCAAGTATTAAGAGGTGAGTTTGAATTGTTATAGATGGAAAACCATGAGTCAATTTTCAAGTACTTTATGAAGACTTTGACCACTGTGAATCAGATCAGATGATATAGAGACAAGATGGATGATGTTTGAGTAATAGAGGAGATACTTGAATCCCTATGTTTGAAGTTTGAAGTTTGAACATGTAGTTGTTACAGTTGAGGAATCAAAGGACTTGAACACCATGACCGTGGATAAGTTTATGGTAACGCTGGAGATCCACGAGCAAAGGATAAACAAGAGAACTTTCGCAAGTTTCCTAGAGCAAGCTCTTTAGTCAAAGTTGACGTTTAGAGGAAACAGAGAACAATAATAGGGAACACAATAGAGAAGTGGAGGAAAAGGCCATAGACAAGTTGGAAGAGGCTCCAACGCGGGGGTAGGGGTGGGGGGGGGCAAAAGTCAATAGTTGATTGACAACAGAGAACAACATATAGTTATCCCATGAGACAGATAACAGGCGATTGTTCTGCGAAACAAATGAGGTCAACAAGTGGTTGACAAAACAGAACAACAGGTGGTTGTTTCAAGAGACAAAAGTTAATAAATGGTTGACAAGAGATGACAACAGATGGTTGTTTCGTGAGAAAGAGGTCAATAGTGGGTTAACAGCAGATGAAGAGGTCGTAATAGAAGCTACGTGCTGTGCTATAATTACAATGTATGGTCATTACCGTAGTGAATGCACAAAAGAGGTCCAATGTTATAACTGCAATCAGTATGAGCACTATAGTCATGAGTGCAAGGAGGAAGTAACATACGACAAAGTTGGCGAGTATGTAAACTTTGCAGTGAGTGAAGAGGTGATGTTGCTCATGTCTTATAATGATGTTATAGAAAAAGACAATGGATGAAGCATTGTGGACAATTAAGCTTAAGGGGGGATGTTGTGAAATAAGCATTCTTCTCCACCATCCTAGCTAGGAGGTAGGAGCAAAAATGCAGAAAATTAGGGTTCAAGGATTGCTACATATTACTATAGGTTTGATGGTTGAAGAGTTCAAGTTTGAATGGTTTTCTTGTAGTTTATTTAAAACATTCATATTATCAATGTTTAGCTATAAATATGTAAGGATTATGCTAGTTCTAAGTGTGGGAGTTGAGAAGAAAAATAAGAAAGTGAGAGAGTGTGAGAGTTTGAGAGAAAGTGTTCGCCTCTCCTTGTATTTTTTCAGTTTATCTTAGTGAAATAAAAGTTTGTTTTTCGCATTATAAATCATTTCTCTAAATCTATTTTTGACACCTTTGCCATAGTTCTTTCATCGCACGCCATCACTACCAATGCGCTATTCCCTCTCTAATCTCCTATTGCTTAACAGGTTTTCTCTTAAATTAATTTTTTTGGTTAAAATCATCATCTCATTTGGATCTACGAACGGATGGATTCTTTGGTGGTGGTTGTGATTGTTCATTGATCAAATGTGGGATGAAGCGAATGGTGATGAACAGTGGATGGAATAGTAGGTAAAAAGGTAGTGGAGGATGTAAGGGTTGGTTTGAGTTGAGAGGTGGTGTTGATTGGTGCAATCCAATAGAGGTAGTGGTAGGTGAAAAGATGGATTTGCCAATATTTTGGAGGTTGTAATGGTGGTTTTGGGCTAGGACTTTGTATTCCAACCTCTTTGTCTGATTAAATGAGTATTTAGCGATTGTTGCAGCTATCATCAAGGGTTGTGGCAGAGAGAGAAAAGGGTGAAGAATTTTTTTCATTGGTTCAATTATAGTCAGATTGTGGAAGGCATACATTTGATACCCTCTATGTGAAGGAGGAGAAGAGAAAATAGAGGGGCGTATGATCGGAGAAATTGCCCCCCTCCCAAAAAAAAATAAAAAAATAAAAAAAATAAAAAAGGTTGTCACTTGAAGAATTTTGCCAATAAAGGTAAAGTAGGCATTTAAAGAAAATTGTTTGCCTAAATCAAAAGTTTATGTTCGGTAAACAAATGGTTGACTCATGAAAGGGTCTGTGTTTTATAACAAAATTTAAAGGAAGGGAGCTCCATGATATTTCAGGGAATAGAAGGGGTGGTGTGTGTATGATTTCAAATTAATAGAGGGGTGTCAATGTGATTTACCCTTTCATTTAATTTTTTACTTTTATTTTATCAACTTCACTTTAATGTATAATCTATGAGGACTCAAAATGGAGAGATGACATGATGAGGTGGAATAGATTTGAATCAAGGAAATTTGAAGTCAACTCTTTTTATCATGCTTTGATGAATCCTGATAGATTTATACAAGGAAAGCATGGAAAGTGGCTCTACGGTGTTTGATGTGGATTTTATGGGGAGAAACGAATAGAAGGTCTTTTGATACCCTTTTCTAAGTTGAAATCTTGTCTGTTGACTTTTTTGTATGTGTCTCCAAGGGTTAGTAACTGAACGGTTGAGAGTATCTTTTGGATTTTATAGAGAATCTTGAGGGTTATGTTAAATATAGTAACTATATATTTTGTCTATCATAGATACTATATTATATTCATTATCATACTTAGGATTAGCATACTTATGTTTCTCTCCTCCTATATAAAGGAGTCTTGTATACATTGTTTACATTATTATTCAACATAATATTGAATATACAAATCATATAATATTCTCTTTTTCTCTCTCTTAGATATTGTAACATGGTATTAGAGCTATAGGTTAAGCTCTTTGTATTCTTTGCCTTACTAGCGGGCGTCAACCTTGCCTCAGCCGCTCGCCGGACCTCAACCCATTCCGCTGTCATATTTTTCTTTCTGTATTGCTTTGTAGTGATATCTTTCTCTATTTGCTGGTTTATTTCTACCCCAAATATTTCTATCATTTTTTTTTATTCACAATCCATTTTTTTTACACACAATTTTTTTTTTTGTTTTTTTTATGCTTATGCTCCACTCTGTCTTTCCTTCTACTTCAACCTCAAATAGGTTTCTATTTTCAAACCTATTTGAGTTTCAGGAAGGAGGGGTATTATACCTATATCATGGTGAACATGGTTGTACACTATGCAAATCACCCAAATTGCCCCCTTGGCTCACTACCTAAGTCACCTTCTTAGTGCACTACCCTAAGTCTTCTCCTTGGCGCACTACCTAAGCTGCTCCCTTGGTGCACTACCTAAGCCCCCCTCCCCCCCTTGGCACATTTTGTTTCTTTCCAAGCCACCACCTAGTGCACATGGTTTCTTTCCAAGTCGCCCCCTAGCACACTTCTTCATCTATTGCCATCACCATTCAGCACCACATCATAAGTTATGTGTGTGTCACGTTTACTGGTTCAACACCCATTTTCCTTCTACAACAGTCCGACACAACCATAAACTTTCTCCTGAGATTAGCTCTGTTAGCTTCGGCCATGTTCCTACAATGGTTTGACATAACCATAAATTGTCTCTCGACATTAGCTCCGGCCTCTGATCTATCTCAAACGCCCTTGTGCTCTTATCTGGACTTTGCAATTTATTTGCCTTGGATCTATCCATGTTTTATTTTATTTTTAGTTTTAGGTCATGTATTAGTTTCTCTCTCCAAACTCAAGTTGGTATCCCTATTTGAATTTGAGGGGGGTGTTAAATATAGTAACTATATATTCTATTTATCATATATACCATATTATATTCATTACCATACTTAGGATTGCCATACTTAAGTTTCCTTTCTCCTATATAAAGGAGTCTTGTATATATTGTTACATTATTATTCAACATAATATTGAATATACACATCATATAATATTCTCTCTCTCTCTCTCTCTCTCTCTTAGATATTGTAACAAGCTAAATGAATGTATATCTTTTGTTTTGACAAGGTATGCTACTTGTGGGCGATTAAAAAGTTTGCTTACTCATAAAATGAAAATAAAAGCTTCAGTACATATTAGAAATAACAATAAATAACATGCTACTTACAGATGCAAAAGTTTTACCACAACATATGCTTGTTTAAACATGTTTTGTACAAACATGCATTTACTACATATTGGATGTCTTGTTTGTTCATTAATGTCTCTATGAACATTTGTCAAATACTCAAGTTAGCAAAATGTTGTACAAATGACATGTGAGTCTTTGTTATGTCTTGTATGTATGATTCATTTGTCTTAAAAAATTACTGAACTAATTCTCAACATACGTGCACCAAACCCTAAAGTCATCTGAAATTACGCTTAACCATGTTAAAACTCAAGGCTGAAAAGAACTAAGGCAATGCAAATGTGAAAATCAGCACAAGAGGTTGGCAAATCACCTGGAAAGGAAGACTTGTTTTCAGGAACTACATTTTTCTTTTCCAACGATGTCAAGGTATGAATAATTGGTCTGTAGAGATCCATATGAGAGGAAATTATAGTTAACATTGTAAGATACACATGTTATTTCTCTAATAAATCCTTTCAACAAAGAATAAGCAATATAAAAGAATCAAATGAATCAGGTGGTTTGTGATGTGAGTAATGCACTCCATCATATGCACACATTGTTGGGTCTGTGGACCCTAATAAGTATTGTACACTGGGCCATAGATCCAAAGGGGGGTTTGGGGTTTCTCCCTCTAGTGATAGGGGGCTGGGAGAAGGCTCAAATTTTTTGGATATTTTGATAATTTTTTGTTGCTTCTGCATTACCTTAATTTCTATGCTTATAAATAGATAAGGGTGGACATTTCTTTTATTGTAGAGAGTTGTAATTGTTTTATGATCATAGTGAAAACCACAGCCACCGTGGATGTAGCCTTATTATGGGATGAACTGCGTAAATTTTCGTGTTTCTTGTGTGTATAATTGTTTCGATTCATTTTAATTTTTTTGCTTTCAATTTTGTATCTCACTGATTCTGATTAGGAAGAGTCGATTTCCTAACATATGGTAAAATTTATTTCAAATGTCTGATAAAAATAGTATACTATATATATATATATAAAAAAATACTTACAGGTGTTGTTGCACTAGAAAAGAAACCACATCAAAAGGTTTTTTTTTTTTTTTTTTTTTTTTTTTGTGGGGAATTTACAGATCAGTAGATTTTCTTGCAAAATAATTACTAACTCATGAAAAAATATATGATTTTGATTAGGGCATTCGGTCTATAAATCCAAATTTGAATTCTTTTAGTCCAAAATTCTAGGCAGTAAACAATTATGCCCATAAGGACATGGTTGTGCAAAATGATGAAACTAACCCCATTATATATATGTATACAACTCTCCTCATTTATGCATTTCTCTCTCTCTCTCTCTCTCTCTCTCTCTCTCTCTCATCTTCCTTCTCTTCCATCACCACTGCCAAAAACCCATCTGGCACCTCCCAACAATGGCGGCTTCCGATAGTGCCATCCTGGCCACTACTTCTCATAATCACAAATACACCTCTCGATGATTCATTGGAGATATTCACGAAACAAGGTGTTAGGGTTTCATTACTAATCTCCTGCCGGCACAAGGCGTTGCGGCCGGTGAAGATGAAAAGGCGGAAAGTACTGATCTTCCTTAGATCTGCCTTAGATAATTCGTCTTCTCATTTTCTTATCTTCTCTTTCTACCTTGATCACTCATCTTCTCAGATCTATACGTTCACTCCGGCACCTCTGCCGGAGATAGAGATGTTCGAACGAGGGAATAAGAGATTCATCACCGGTGACCCCAAGGGTTTCGTCCCTGCTTACCCTAACCCTAGATCTGCCTACCCTAACCCTAGATCTAGACCACTACCATGTTACTGCCATCACTGTCGCTCTCTCTCTCTCTCTCTCTCTCTCTCTATTCCCCCTCTCTTTCTCTACCAACTAATCTCTCTCTTTATCTTTCATCCTCTCTCTCTCTCTCTCTCTCCACCAAAACTGCACCTGAACTTGGCTTTGTAGGTAGCCAGCGGTGGCAATTTGCTTTGGAAATGAATCTACTAGTTCTATTGGTTGGCAATCTCTGGAGGTTGCTAAAAGCTATGCTGATGAAGGTAGTGGAGCTCTTCATGTGGATTTGCCATTTGCCCTTAGTTTTCTTGGTGTTTGGGATCTTTTTTTTTTCCTGTGGAACGGGTTTGCAAATCTTTGAATTCAACTATTAGAAGTGATCCTCTTCTATGGAATGGGTTTGCAAATCTTTGCATTCAACTGTTAGAAGTGGTCCTCTTCTGTGGAGGAGTATCCACATAGATCAACCATTGATTCTCAAGAATGTGATTGTTGTGGTTATATATGCTTTAGATTTAGATGTGTGTTTTGTGGTTATATATGCTTGTAGTGTAGATATGTGCTTTTAATGGTTTTTGAATTGATCTGTTCATACCCAAACAATTCAACGGATGATCGATCTATTCAATTTCTCTTTCTCTGATAAGAATTTCACACAAATAAGTTCAACAAATAATTATTTAACACAGATATGTTCAATAAGCTTGGTGATATTCACCATACATGAAAAATAAACTTAGTGAATTGGACAGATAAAAATTGTACAGATATGAAAAATTTATACAGATAAAATTTGGATAGAAACTTTGTACAAATAAAAATATTGAACAAACAATTTTTGGACAGCTAGGGTGAAGTGTTAATTCCCCTTTTTTAATTAATTAATTTATTATGTATTTATTATTTACAAATATAGAGTGAAGTGTTAATTCCCCTTTTTTAATCCCTCTGACAACACCACCTAAAAGCAACAGTTCCTGTGTTAGTATTTAGATGATGTTTCATTCCAGGGAAATGTCCAACGTAGAGAAACTTAAGTGGAATAAATAGAAAGTAGAAAAAATATATGTACCCACTTTTATGGTCAACTCGTCTGCCACTGTCTCAACTGAAAACAATATTATCAATAAGATTCAATCCATAGCCATTTCGCTACATCTATTCTTGTGGGCTAAAAACTAAGAAAAATGGATACGAAGTTGACACTATAAAGAAGCTAGCAATTTTCCCATTCCCTTGCTCCAGTAACTTAGATCTATATATGTTTTTAATAAAGAAGAATACGAATTAAGTTTTCCAAATAAATTTATCATGAAATGATTTTGCAAGTAATGAACCTCAAACTTGCATGAATAATAATAATAATCATCATCATCATCTATGAATTTGTGAAAATCATACCCAAAAAAAAGAAGCTCATTCTTCTATAGAATTACAAGAAAAATTTCCATTTATTGTTGAAATTTGGGAGAATTCACAGTTGGGGGCAAATCTGGTTAACAAGAGGTCACAGCACATTGTTTTTCATTATAAATGTGCACACCTTTTGAAAAAAAAAAAAAAAAAAACTCCATATCTATCTTTCTGAAAAAAATCGAAATATTCAAAATTTAATATCCGAGCTTTGTAACCATTTAAACCTGAGTTCAAGCTCTGTAACCATTGAAACAACTTTTTACACTTTGATTTATTTCATACTATATTTACTAGAAACTGAGGAAAATGAGAAATTTCTTTTCTTTTCCTCCATTTTCTTGGCGGCCAAACGAACCTAGAAGGTTTTATTTCAGAAACAAAGCCAAATTCCATTATACTATCTAAAAGACCAAAGCCTCAAGTGTAAGATCTGTAGCTCAATTTGCTACAGGGACTCGTTCTGATGATATATATATATATAGATAGAGGAGAGACAAATTTGATGAATTCAGAGAGCTTACTCTGCTTTCGACATTGACGATCTGAAACTCCTGCGAGGAGAAAGAAGAAGATTTAGCAAGGGGAGAGAAGTGAGCCACGACTGAGAACACTAGGGCTACTCGAAGCCTATGCAGAGCCTCCATGGTTCTCTCTCCTCTCTCATCCAGTTGACGAAGACGACGACCTAGAGAAGACCGTTATTTATAGGTGCAATTTTGTATTTAATATTTGGAAAAATTATGTACAACCATATACATCATATAATCAAAAAAAATATATATATATCATAGTCTCATATTTTTTAAATCATAATTAAAAAAATTATAATAAAATACTACATGCGACATAAATAAAATAGCATCATAAGAATTGAACAAAATTGTTCATAACTATCGAATAAAATAACATAATTAGATGTGCATATGACAAGGAGTGTGTAGGTAGAATTCTCCTTTAATATTTTAGTATTTTTGGTAAAATTTGTAGCATTTCTGTTAGAAAAATGCTATAAAACCTACTTAATTATCTCAAATTTATTCCAAATAGAAATTGTGTGGTTGAAATTGAATTTATGTAGTGCAAAATCTACACATAAAATAAATCTGAATCACGAAATAATCATTATGAATAATTTTTAAATAATTAACTCTAAATTTATAGTATTATTGCTTTTGTTATTTTTCATGGAACCAAAAACAGGGTTAATTAGGGATTTAGAAATGCACAACAACAATTATTGTATCGAGCTCATTTTGAGATTCATTTAGATGATCATAGAGAAATTTTTCTATGAAATCAGAAAAATTTCATCAAATTCAAAGAAATTTTGGCTCCTACTCAAAAAAATTTCAAAATTTCTTTAGTATGATCACAGAGAAATTAATTTCTCTGTGAAAATTGAGATTTCTCTAAGTCGAGGCAAAATTTCTCTGAGTTGGATAAAATTTCTCTGAATCGAATTTTCTCTGTAGAAATGTTAAGGGATCTTAACTACTATGAAAATATTATATGTCCTTTATCTTATAAAATCTTAATATCAGAGATCTTAAAAAAAATTCCCCTAAAATATAATTATGTTTTACACATATATATATATATATTTTCAAATAGTTATTCAAATTAATGGACCAACACAGCCCAGGTTTCAGAATCCAGGTTCAGGATTGAGAAGATGGGCATAGACATCTCCATTTATCATATATTGGGCTTCCCATGATTTCATTCACAGTGCTTGGACCGCTTGGCCTGCCCATCTATTGCAAGCCAAGTTTGGTTAGTTTTAGCACATATTTTCATTTTAAGATCTTGTGCAATATTCATTGAAGATGCTAATAAAGGTCACTACTAGGCTCACTATAAATTGAATAGCTAGTTAGCCTTGATTATCATTTAACCATTAACTATTTTTTTTTTTTCAAAAAAAATAAAATATAAAGCAATTATATTAAAATAAAAATAACAACAAAAACAATAAGACCTTAAAGAGCCAAACAAACAACCTAATAAGAATTACAAATAACAAATTATAAAGCTGTCAAAAAACACAACTACAATTTCAAGAAAACCACTAATCTTCTCACAAATGTGGTTTGAAAAATCAAGATCTACATCAAACATGCCATTGTCGTTGCCGTCGACCTCATCCCTATCGTTGCTACCCAACTCCACTGCTACAATCGCTATACTTCGGTCACCGCCAAAAGCTAGAATTGAAATGGAAGAACACTCACAACAGTATGGGAGGAAGATTGAGAGAAGAGGAAACCATTGTGGGTGTAGAAAATTCAAAAATCGGGAGAGAAACTCTCAAACCCTTCTTCTTAAACATAAAAAAAATCCAAATCTATACTTTGAAAGTGTTTTGGGAGCTCGGCAAAGACATGCCATAAAGTCATCGGAGAGGCATCGGAAATCACTTAGAGAGAGAGGCTCTTCAGTGCCCCCCTCTAGGAATAATCTCACCATTAACTATTATTTACTCTATGAAGCAAGCTACTTTCACAAATATCTATCCGTATTAGGTATTAATACTTTGTAGTTCCGTATATATATTGGGTATACGAACACACTCAAATTTGCCTTTTTAATTTTTAAAGAAAATTACACGTGGTACCCTTGCACTTTACACTCAATTCCACTTTGGCCCCTGACCTTTAAAAAGTGACACTTAAACCCTTATACTTCTAATCAAGGCATTTTTTTTTTTTTTTTGAACTGATAAACTAAGAAGACCAAACAAACAATTACAAAGACAAAGCCCTTAATAAACCAAGGGGGAGGGGAGGGGAGGGGAGGGGAGGGGACAAGACACCCAAGAAAATAGTAAATCACCTCGCAAAAGAGATTGGGTTGTCCAATAAGCTGCCTTAATTGTCGATCGAGGACTCCACTTGAATAAGAAATTTCCTTGCCTTGCCATGCATCTGATATCAAGGACATTGCACTCCCAAGGGGGAACAGTTTCAGACACACAAAGGTGTATGACTGACTTGTTGTCACCTTTAATCTCAATGTTTGAAAGATCATGCACCTATACCACATGGCAAGCTAGCCGAATAGCAAGTGCTTCACCTTGTAGAACAGATGAAATAGTCACATGCTTGGTTATTTCATCAATGAGATTTTCATGAGCATTTCGTAAAAGAACATCAATTGTACCTTGAGAAAAGTTTTTCTCAACAGCCACATCATCGTTGAGCTTCAAAAAATTCCCCAAATGAAGAGTCCAATTAGCCAAATTAAAAGACACATCAGCAGCACCTTCAGGTCAATTCACTTCCTTTATTAACCTACGTTAATAATTTAGATGGAAATGATATTCAAATGACCACCTTCAAGGGTAATATAGTAAATCACTTGGTTTCCAACCCAAGTTCTGCCCCTACACTTTGTAATGCTTATATATATTGTAGCGCTCGACTTTCTTCGCGCGCCCCCTTTTCGGAGAGACGTGAATTGGTCCTACAGTTCGAACTCCTATCACGGTTCTGAATCTAATCTCACAAAGTGCAATGTGAGGCTGATAAGCACCAAAGAGTCCAATCCAGCAAATCATTTTGGAAAATCAGATTTTGAATCAAATAATGCCCAAATTGGACTGGTTTGCCAGATTACAGAGTCGCTACCTAAATATTTTGTTTTTGGGAAATTTAGGAAACCTTGACTTGTGCCAAAGGCCACGTGTTCGTTATCACCAAAGTTGCCTCGGCTCGGGAACTTGGGTACGAGAGGGAAAGTCCTGAACTGGGCACCCCCGCTCGTCCGATCAAAGGATCGGCCTCTATTATCATGATATGTTATTTTATAAACACATATGTTCTTATTCTGGTTATTAGCTAACTTTACTATGTGATGCGCACAGCATACAAGTATAGACTAAATCGCAAGAATTGGAACAAAACAATTCATGTTTGTTTTCGAAAATGGTTTGAAAGTGCCACCCTCAAATGGGCTAAAGCGCGGATTCGCCACCCTCCAGTGGGCTTAAAACATGATTTGCCACTTCGCAAAGTGGGCTTTAAAACTCACATTTGATGAATTGTTCCAATTCAAGTAACAAAGCCTTCATTCACAGGCATTCATGCAGTTAATCATTTAAGCACATAGCCTCATGGCAAGCATGCTATCATGGCAACACTCACACTCATGCAATATGCTAAAGCGTAAAAGGGAGAAAGACGTAAGGTATGCTAATTGAAAATGTCCCTAAACTGAAAATGTCCCTAAACTTATTACAACATTATGCCCTCGCGAAGGATTCAAGCATAAGGTATGCTAATTGAAAATGTCCCTGAACTAACCATCGAAAGCGGTTAAATAAAAGGGAGAAAGACATGGGGTTGGAAGACATGCACACACGCACGCACACTTATTACAACATTATGCCCTCGCGAAGGAGGGTCTGAATGAATAAGAGCTAAGCTAATCTAACTAATCTAATTAAACTAATTAGACTAATTATTACAAACCAATCGAATAACTAGTAAACTACTTACTAATTATTACAACACTTAACTAATTAGCAAACTAATTAATTAAATTACAAATGTATTCTAACTGAACATGCAAAACAAATGTTAAAACTACAATGCTTCAGCTCTGCCTCGGGAAGTGGAGGATACATACACTCGGTTTTTGTCCCGAAAAGCGCACCGGTTTGCTCTTGAGAGGCTCTGTTTGCAGGGTTACTCCAAGAACTCTCTGCTCCACCTTACCAATTCCATGCTGAGGAGTACACTAGTGGCCTGCCAGCCATGATTGCTTGCTGCCGGCCACCTGTCGGCCAAGGATGAAGCCTTGCCGGCCACTGATGAGGCACTGCTGGCCACTGGTGTGCTGAATCACCATTCTGCAACAGAGCACAAACAAAGGAAAATGGAGGGTTTTCCATGAACATGTCTGTACTGTGCCCTTCCTTATGATCTCAAAACATTAAAGGAGAGGCACTCTTGGATCCAAAACCACTAATCAAGCATATTCAATGCATGATGGCCAAAGATCGAAGTTGTGCACTTTCAATAAATGCACAAAATCAAGACTT
Source organism: Camellia granthamiana (assembly GCA_036172215.1). Taxonomy (NCBI): domain Eukaryota; kingdom Viridiplantae; phylum Streptophyta; class Magnoliopsida; order Ericales; family Theaceae; genus Camellia; species Camellia granthamiana. The sequence goes on along the minus strand of CM069911.1, from coordinate 94,291,151 downwards.
AAGGGACCACCACCCTATCATGCATGATTAAGGGTGATGGAGACCAAAGGAGATTGGCTCATTTCATCACTTTGAGTATGAAATGGACCAATCTACCTTGTGTTTAATATAATGTCCGATTGAACACATGCAATGCACACATAACATGCTTATCTTGGTCATGTTTTACTTGTTCAATTCTTGTTTACTCATTTTAGCATTACCAAGCCATTCTTTAATTGGTTAAGTCCAAGATGAGTGTCCTCTAATGAGAGAGAGATTAATCAAAGGATGGTTTAAGACATGAGAGAGTCCATGCCTTTGGCTAGTAAAAACCCTCAAAAGAGAGTTAAAGCCATTGAGCACAAGCTCCATCTCAAGCTTAAACACAACCATAAGGTTAACCAACCGTTAAACAAATAGAAAAATGAAGAAATGAGGGAGGTTGCAGAGCTTTTTTAGTGCTGAAATGGCATGCTCAAGACACTAAAACATGCAAGCAAAACATGCAAGACATGCTCAAAAGCCAAAAACCTTAAAGCCAGTGAAGAGCACTACACTAGAGGCATGCAATAACAAGCTTAATTGACTAAACCAGCTCTGGACAGAGCTTAGACATGCCAAATTAGTAGCCAAAACATGCTGAAATTTAGGCACAAAAGGCTAGAAAATCATGCACACATGTTGGCTCGCAAGCAAGACACAAAGCACAACTCTCAAAAGCAATGAAATAGTGATATATGTGAGAGTATGACAGAGATATATGCACTAAAATCATATGTCAAACAATGCTACAACATGCAATCATCTCATGCTAGACATGTTGGAGGCGTTAAAACACTAAGCTAGTGAAGGCCTTTGCACTATAGCTATGCAATACAAAGCTCACATGATCAAGACCATTCAAAACAGAGTTAAAGCATGTCAAAATATTAGCAAAAATGTGCTGGAGTTAAGCTAACACAAGCTAGAATGATAGGCTAACTCATTAGGCATGCTAGGTTAGTAAGCATAATTACACTACAAGTGCAAGAAGCAAGCAACAAGTGCTCCAACCAATCAAAAACAGAGTTGAAACATGTCAAAATCGAGCTTGAAACATGCTTGAATTAAACTACAAAAAGGTAGGAATACATGCTTACATGTTAGGCCATCTACATTTGCAAAGAAGATAGAAGGAGGGGAGGCTAACCCCTCCATTTTTGGACCTCAAAACAAAGTTTTTACCACTGAAAAACCTCTGAGTTTCAGTGGTTAAAAGGCCAAAAGATTTGGTTTGAAAGGTGATGAAAGATGGCACAAAAAGCTTCACAAGCCAAAGAGCCAAAAGGGGGGACAACCCCCTAACTCACAAAGGCTCAAACCACCATTTTTAGGACTGAAAAACAGAGGTTTTTATAGTTGAAAACCAGCTCAAAAATAGTTTGCAAAGGTGGCAAAACAAGTGTGCAAAACTAGTGTGCAAAACAAGTTTAAAGGGTGATAGTTATACTTCTTGAAGCACAACACACTTTAGGCACAAATCTGAGCTTAAAACACCTTCTAAAGCTCAAAGAAGGCTCCAAGAGAGCTTCAAGCAACCTCAGCCCAAAGATGAACCACTTTGGTCAAGGATGTATAGGCTAAAGTTTGATGTATACAAGTTTCTAAGCACAAATGCTCAAGATAGAGAGAAATCTAGAGAGAAGGGATTGCAGAGAGAGAGAGAGGTTCTAGAGAGAGAGGCTCCCAAACTTTTGATCCTCAAATGTTTCTAACCTTCGAAACCATAGAGAAGACTCTTTATATATAGGCAAATGAGGCTCCAAGTCGAAAATATCCCAAAAGGGACAGCTGGAACAGCTGGAACAAAAATATCTGCAAAAAGCTATTTTTTTGCATCAATGGCCGGCACTGCTTCATTGATGGCCAGCACATGATCATTTTTGGCTAGCAATGGTCACTCTTGGATGGTAGGTGGCTGGCATAGGCCATTCATGGCCGGCACATGGCCAGAAAATCCCATTCATGACCAGCAACCTCCACCGCTGGTTGGCCAGAAAAATCTGCTTTGTGGGCCCAAATTCAAATGGGAATATATCCTTCATCTGGACTCCTTTTTAGGTAATTCTTCTTTCTAAATTGAAGCCCCGGAAGTAAGCTTTCCAATGGTGTCAGCCTCACATCAAAATTCCAAGTGTGCAAAAAGTTATACTCATTTTAGTGAAGACTGTTCAGTTTCGGTCCTACCCAGATTCATGCCGAACTTCTCCTCAACTAGTTTTCTTCTCTCCTCTCCCATTTTCTTTAACCCCAAACCTCTAAACAAGATGTTTTAAATATTTTTTCAATGATTTCACCTCTCTTTCATTCATTTCTACTTTGTCCTTACTCGGTTTACCGAAAAGCGCAACATTTAACAAAATGCAAGCCTCGGAACATCGTCGGAACTTTTTCAAAAAATATTTTGAAAGAGAGGGTTTTAAGGTCTAAAATCTTTTTTGGTCAAAAGGCTTTGGTCCAAAAAAAAAAGTGGGTGTGAGGTTAGGATTTGACTCTCTCATTGCCGAAGAAATCGAACCTTTGCACTGCACAACTTTTATCACCAAATTAGCAATCAGTGGCACCCAAGTCTTAAGGGTGGCCAAAAATGGGGTGTCTACATATATATATATATATCTTCATTTCTTATCTCCGAAAAAGTAGAGTTTGTAGGAAGAAGAAAAAAGAAAAATAATGACTAAAATGAGTGGAATGCTATTAGGTGTTTGGGATTGATTATTTTAGTGACATTTTTGGTGATTTTTGTTGATTTTATTTTATTTTATTTTATTTTTCATCTGTAGTAAACTTTCTATAAAAATTTTTTTTAAAAAATAAAAAAAAAAAGTTTGACTTTTAGATTCTACTTAACTACACAAAATAAAAAAGTAAAATTTTTAAAATTGAAAAGTCCAAAATAGTTGGCTCTTTTTTGTTTTTTTTTGGTGGTCTTTAATGAATTTTTTAAGATTCTACTTAGCTAAAGGTCGTGTGAATCTCATTTTCATCTGGTTCATTAATGCGGGTAAACAAATGGGGTGGATTGGAACAGGATCCGGGGGTGCTGCTGCGCCCAACTCACAGCAGTAACTGCTGTGAGTTGAAACGGCGTCGTTTCGGCTCTAATTAAAAAAAAAAAATTATTTTGTTTGGCTGTTCGCACGGCTTGAACCCAGGCAACTCTGGGGTGCAAAACATTCTTAACCACTGTGCTACTCAAACATCTTAAGAATATTATGGGCCTATATTATATTTATATCAATCTTTATTCGAACATAAAAACAAATTTACAACCTGTTATAAGTAAAATACAAAAAACGATTGAAGCAAAAAAAACAGAGTCTGTGAGCGGGAAGGGTTTGGGTCTGCGGTCTCTCCACCAATACTCCGTCGTGCCTCCACCGTGCCTCCACCATTTGCTCCGACGTTCCTCCGACGATCATCCGCCATTGTTGTACCGTAGTTCCACTATCACCATTGTCATTGAGGTTGCTTATTTACCTGGTAAGAATCTTTTGTATATATATATATGTAAGCAATCTGTTAGTTATTGAGGTTGGAAAAAAAAATCTTTTGTATATATATTGAGGTTTGTTATGATATATATGGTGATTTATTTATTATGTAAAAAATCTTTTGTTATGAAATATTGGGTCTGCTGTCTCTCCAAAATCTTTTGAGGTTTGTTATGAAAAAAAATATTTTGTTATTACAATCTATTATGTATATATATATATGGTGATTTATTTTCATATCAAATAGAGATTGTGTTTTGAATTGGGGATTTTAATATAACATTTTAAGTTAAAAAATGTTATGATCTTTTTTAATCCAAATTGATGCTCTGTTATGAAATTGATGCTCTGTTATTATTAGAAATGAAGTTGCTGTGTGAATAAGTAAACCTACACTTACATAAGTTCATCACTTGATTTTTGGCTTGTTCGTATATCATCCTGTTCTAGTGATGGACAAATGATGATCAATGTATCTCATTAATTGTGTTTTGTTGATTGATTTTATGAGTAGGAATAATGTTCTTAATAATGTTCCTATATTAATATAAACAATAGAGGGTTGTGTGTGCACATTCATGTCATTTTATTATGGTAGGAGAATTTTAGTTTCTTAATGGCTGTTGTAATGTTCTGAAGATGTGATTTAAGTGGTTAGTACCAGTTTGTCTTTTTCTTCAGTATTGCTAAGTTTTTTATCATTATAAGTTTGATTTTTCTAAAGCATTTTGATGGCATTTTGATGCCATTTTGATGTGATTCTAAAGCATTTTGATGGCATTTTGTATATATAAGCATTTTGATCTATCATGTTGTTTTGTCCTTGTGTACAAACTTAAGACCAAAATAATAAATGAAACTAATCAAAAATTCACTTTTGTTTGTTACTTCCACTTGATTATGTCAAGAGGAATAATCTCTCATCCACTAACTTTCACAAACCAGACAGCTACTCATTTCCATGATTGAGTACTAGTGTGGTTCATGTTGAATCAGTATATATTATTTAAACATACAAACTACCTCTCCCAACATTTGCTTAGGGTTGGTTATGGTGTTTCCACATGTTGTGGTTGGCTTTGATTTTTATGATTCAGTATTGAACTTACTGTTGTTTATAGATATGATGGGTGTGTAATTGCTATTGTTAACATCATATTATTTACTAGGACTAGGTAAGAATGAGATTATGTGCTTACAGAGTGTGATGTATTCTTGGTTGTTTGTTACATATGTGGCTCTTCATTATGCCTGTTTGTTCTGTGTACTGATTATTAATCTCATCTCCTCTATGTTTCATGTTTTAAGCTTGTATCACCTATTGATGTTTCTATAATCTAGATGCAAAGAGAGAGGCATATAAAGAATATTGAGAGAGGTGCTTTGTATTCAATGGAAAGGATGAAAAAGTAATATGGAATTTTTTTCGTCTTGTGATACAATACCCATCACTCTCTGGTTATATGATTAGTTGATTGCTAAAAAAAGAAGAAGATAAGCTTGTTGTTCTAAAAATTAGGCTCTATTGTATTACCATAATGAAACCCAATATTGTTCATAAATGAAGCTGATTAGCAAACAAGGAATCTGTGTTAGGAGAGACTTTACATTGTGTTACAGCCCATTCCAACATTGAGTTTGGCGGGTTTTTCAGAAACACTTGGCACTTACTAAAACCAGAACACTCCAATTCCTATTGCTATACCCTCAATTATCAAATAGTTTGGTTTGAGCTTAAATCATTGATACTTGATTCAAGAAGTTAATGTTTGCTTCTGTTGTATTGTCATTGGATAATTTTCATAGGTTGCATAAGAATTCTATACTTTAGCCACCTGATTGATTTTATTCCTTCAGAATAGCTTCTATTCAATTATTTAAGATATTTTTTCTTTATAAATAATAAATAGAATCAATAAATAAAATTTATGTTAAACAATCTAACATAAATTTTTTCAAAAACAAAAAAAATATTATATACTACTCCATAGCAAACAGCCCTATTAGTATACTTATTTTTTACTGTTGATGTCAGTAGTGCCGAAATGGAAGATGGTGCACTTGAGAAGTTGGCCAACAATTCCATGCCATGTGTTGGAATGGAATTTGATTCGGAGGAAGGTGCATATGAATTCTACAATGAATATGGAAGGATTGTGGGATTTAGTATTAGAAGAGATTACCATACTAAAAGTAAGAAAGATGGTATCATGATTAATAGGAAGTTTGTTTGTTGTAAAGAGGGAGAAAAGGAAAAAGATAAACGGTACATAACAGTAAAACATCCTCAACATGAGACAAGAACGAAATGCAATGCATTCATGTATATATCTTTTAGACGGGACTTGTCAAAATGGGTTCTGATGAAGTTTGATGATAATCACAACCACCTTTTGCATATTCCTCAATGTACGCATATGATGCCATCTCAGAGAAAGTTGTGTGATGCTCAGGGTATAAATGTCGATGTAGCTGATGATACTGGTATATCACTTAAGGCATCACATGATCTTATTAGCGCTTTAGCAGGGGGGAAGGAATTTGTAGGGTTTACACGAGAGGACCAAAAAACCGACTTGCGTGCAAAGAGGCAACGAAACTTGCAATATGGTGAAGCAGGAAGTTTGTTGAGATATTTTCAACAACAAGCCATTGAAAATCCATATTTTTACTTTGCATTTCAATTGGATGTTGATGAGATGATTACTAATATTTTTTGGGCTGATCATCAGATGATTACAGATTTTGGCATTTTCGGTGATGTTGTGTCATTTGACACAACATTCCGAACAAACAAAGAGTACCGTCCACTTGGTTTATTTACTGGCTTTAACCACTTTAGAATGACTGCGATTTTTGGTGCTGCATTATTATATGATGAAACTACAGCATCATTTGAGTGGTTATTTGAAACTTTCTTGCATGCAATGTCAGGAAAAAAGCCTGTTAGTTTTTTCACAGATCAAGATCAGGCAATGGCTAAGGCAATTTCTAAAATCATGCCCGAGGTATTTCATGGATTGTGCACTTTTCACCTAATGCAAAATGCTTTGAAGCATTTAGGCTACTTATTCAAGGGTGGTTCAAAATTTGGTTGCGATTTCAAAACTTGCATTTTTGGGTATGAGGATGAGCATGAGTTGGTTGAAGCTTGGGATTCTTTAATTCATAAATATAACTTGCAAGAGAACTTATGGATAAAGAAGACTTGGGAAATTAGAGAGAAGTGGGCGCATGTGTATATGAAGTTGGTATATATTGCAGGAATGCGAAGCACTCAACTTAGTGAAAGCTTGAATGCAGAATTGAAGAGGCATTTAAAAGTTGACCATAACATTGTTCAATTTTTTACACACTTCAATCGAGTTGTTATGGATAAACGGTATGAAGAAGTAAAAGCCATATATGATTCGAGACAACGATTGCCGAGAATAAAGTTGAAAATATCTCCCATGTTAATTCAAGTTGCTAAGTTGTATACCCCTCCTATCTTCGACTTATTTCATAATGAGTTAGACACATCCCTTTGTTGTCAAGTGAAGCGATGTCATGCATTAGGAAGAGAAGTAACATATGTGATTGGCTTATATGGAGAGGATAGAGAATATATTGTGAAATGTAATGTGGAAGTTAATGAGTCGGGAGGAGACAATATTTGTCACGAAATTCATTGCACTTGTCAAAAATTTGAGAGTTTTGGAATTTTATGTGGTCATGCAATTAAGGCGCTTGATAGAATGAATATTATGGAAATTCCTGAAAGGTATATATTAGGTCGATGGAGACTAGATGCGAAGGATTGTGCAATTGAGGAAACAGTTACAGTGGTTGAGAATGACCCTAAGTTGGTGATAGCAGCACGCTACAGAGATCTTTGTCCTAGAATGGTCAAACTAGCAGCTCGATCATCTGAATACAAACCTGCCTATCAATTAGTTGATGAAACTCTTAAGGATTTGTGTGCAAAGGTAGACAATATGATGATTTCATTAGATAGCTCAGGCGCTTCTGGTAGTGATGGCAATATTGAAGTGGGCACCAAAGAATTTGTAGTTGATCCAAACTTTGCACGAGCTAAGGGCTTAAAAAAGAAAGAGGGCGGACACAAGGGTGGGAGTAGATTAAAACCTTGGCATGAGAAGACTACTAAGAGAACAAAAGTTGTTTCGCAACCTACCCGCCTTACTCAGGTATTGAATTTATCGAAGTACTTGATTTCAAATTGGCTAGATTTATTTTAAAATTTTGCAATGTACTGATAAATATTTTACAACCTCTTTAGAGTATTGGACAGTCAAGCGACATTAGAAATATTCAAAATTCATCTTCAAACCACACACCGGTGAGATCTTATTCTTTTTATTGAAATCATATTACTTAAGTATATAATGATCATAAAACTACTAACAATATTTTTTGGACTAGGATGTTGACGTATCCTATTGGCCACAATTAATGAATTCCGGATATAATCTGCTCATGCATGATGTTAATTTTGCATGCCCGCCAACTAATCCACAATCAACGCCTTTGTCTTCCCAAGCATCGTACAATCCACAAAGTTCTCAGGTGTGTAATATACTTGTTTGCAATCTACATTTTTGTTTTTACATATATGTGTGTATTTATTTCCAATGCATTTCCTTATATCTTTTCTTTTTTTTTTCTTTTTTTTGGCAGGGATTAGGATTTGATCTAGCAGAGCACAGTCCCATGGTGGCTGAGTCAGTCTTTCGTAATGATAGTTTGTTTGATTTTTTCAGCCATTCGGAACCACCCCTGCAAAATTGAAATGTAAACATTTATCTAGCGGGCCACCTTTTTGCTTTATTTTTTAGAATTAAATTGAAATAGATTCAAGGTTTATTTAAGGAGAAGTCACCACTGTTATTGTGTTTTATTTTACTTGTGTTTGATAAATAGAGCATCAAATTGTGCATATTGGACATGGATTCAAGGTTTATTTGAGGAGAAACAATTGTTACTGGTGCTATGAAACTGCACTTTCTGAAAATTGTTATCTAACAAATAGTAGCATTGTTGAAAAAAACTGAGTCATTCAGATTTCATTATAGTGGTTTAGTTATGGACTGCTTTGTGGAATGAAATTCTTTTATTGGTGCTATGAAACTGCACTTTCTGAAAATTTAGCTAGTTTGATTGTGGTTTTTGTATTCCGTCTTTAATTTTGTGGAAAACTGTTTGAGAATAGAAAAAACAAATACTGATATGGAAAATTGATTTGGCAATCTGTTTCAAAACTGTCTTTTGAATTTTCAAAAACTATTTTCACACAAACATAAAAAATGATGAAACAAATGAGTTGGCAGGGGATCTATTTGAGGGATCTATTTTAGGCAAGGGATCTATTTGATCTAACCCAATTTCCAAAAACTCAGTCAATGGCAGCAGCAATAGCCTTTGGTCCTTGGGAAATCTTCTTTTTAATCCACCATGTAAAAAACGTAGAGTTGTAAATGAGTTGAATAAAAAGTTGTCATAATTTAAAATTTAGGATAAATTTGTTTAAAATACAAATTGTCTATTATGATTTTGAAAATTATATCACGCTCTTTGAAATTTTTAATTTTATAACAAATGTCTATTTTATTCATAAATTATCAAGTTAATTAATAGTTTTTAATAATGCTAAAAATTTATTTTAATTAATAATTCAGGTAATTTATTATTGTATAGAAGAGTAATTAGGAATTTTATTTTTTTAATTAATTATGTTAAATAAAAAATTATGACAATAGGGTATTTGTAATTTTATGTTGGAACACAGATTGTAAAAATAGCAGGTTGTAAATTTTTTTTTATGCTGGAATAAAGATTGTAATAAATATAATATATGTGCAACATATTCAAGGGGCATCTAAGTAGCACAGTGGTTAAGAATGTTTTGCATCCCAGAGTTGCCTGGGTTCAAGCCGTGCGAACGGCTAAACAAAATAATTTTTTTTTTTATTTTAATTAGAGCCGAAACGACGCCGTTTCAACTCACAGCAGTTACTGCTGTGAGTTGGGCGCAACAGCACCCCCGGATCCATTGGAACATGATTTGAAGTATGAGGGATTAATTGTCACTTTTAAAAGTTGAGGGGCAAAGCAAGATTGGATGCAAAGTACAGAGGTGCTAGTGTAAGTTACCCTAATTTTTATCATATCCCAGAAGTATCTAATATATACCCAAATCGTACCTTAGCGGGAATAGTACTTTCTTATACATAGAGGTGGAATTAAAAAGTTTCATTAAACTTTTTTTTTTTATCATACCCTAGAACTCATGCACTTCACTAGGAGGTTAGTGGTTCGAATTTGTCCACCATGTCTTATTTTCTTGGGGTTTTGGCCAAAACTCCCTTGACCCAACATTTTTATATAAAAATGACACAAGCTAATTGTATCTTGCGAAACACCTTTCTCCATTAAAATATAAGGTGAAGTGACTATAATAGCCCTCTATATATAGAGAGAGACATAGACTCGCATACGCCAAATCATCCCTGCTTTAATTTATTTCCAAAACACTCTCTGAAAAACACTTATTTGAAAGTGAAATCATTACATTTTGGTACAGATTCATTGCTATTTCTCTTGCACGTTGATTTTCATCCATCACAAATATCATTTAATACATAATCATTGATCATCGACTTCCAATGTCAATTTGTTTGAATATCAAGGTTGGAGATTTCGATCTATAAAAATCTCTTGCTTTTTGGAAGTTTATTTAAATTTAGAGTTTTTTTTGGGTCACTTTGAATACTGAGATTGTGGTCTCAAACGAAGATATTGTTAGAGTATGTTCAGAGTAGTGAAAATAGTAAAATTTTATTGCGTACCATATTAAGATTTTATTGTGTAGGAGTAAAAAAAAAAAAAAAAAATACCAAACTAGAGTAAAAGTTTATTGTCAATTTTATTTTACTATCATTTATAAACAAATTGTCACCAAACGTCTTCTTAAATGTTAAAATTTCATAATAAATTTAGCGTGAATCAGAATAAAATTTTAATGTGATATAGAATAAAATTTTATTGTTAACATTAGTTTCAACGATAAAAATTTTACTATTTTTGTTTTTAGGAATTTCTTGGCCAGCACGGATCTTGTTTAATGAGAGGACTATAACAATACTAATTTTATTAGAAAATAGTATATAGATCAAAAGGTATATCACTTCAAAATTTGAAATATAAAATTAGTTATTAAATTAAGGGCAAGATCGTCCTTAAAAAAATACAAAGAAATTTGTTTGTAGTTTAAATTGAATTTTAACCTACTAAACCATTTGACTAATTTCACATTACTTTAAATTAAATAAATATTATTTTAAAAACATAATTAGCAGTATTCATACCTTATCTCTTTTTCCTTTTTAATTTTATCTTATTGACGATACAAATGCTTTGTAGCATTTACTGCATATTTTGCTAGAATAGTGACTTTATTATGAGGCATTTTCATCTGAAAATCTTTAAGCAAAAATATTACCCTCTATTGTGAGACGTGTGATGTACGACGTGGGTTTTGGACTATTACATAAGATTTAAATCACACATTTAATGTATGAGGTATACATTGCTCTATAGTGCAGCCATGCTCGAGGAGCTTATAGTTAGGGGCGACAATTGTTCGTGTTATGTTGTTTTGTGTCATGTTATCGTGTTTAAAATACTTCAACACTAATAAGACTTATTTAACTTAAACGTGTCAATTATCTTGACATTGACCTGATTTATTTATACTCATGTCAATTCAAATACAATACGCTCAACATGGTTACTATATAATAATAAACAAATTTTAAAACTTGTTTCAAGCAAACTTATTTCACGTCACATGTATAAATGTAATTGGTTCAAATATTAACACCTACAAAGATAATATATATGCCAATATTCATGAATATAAATCAAAATATTCATAAATCATCTATCACACATCCAATTTGAACTACTGATATCCATTAATATCCAAACAATTAACAAAATTTACAAAACAAACAAGTTTTCTTCTAATACCATAATTTAATTCAATAGTTGAGGATAAAACATTTAATACTAGATCCAAGTTGCATTAGTGGGTTCATATCGACAAGGATTTTTACTAGGGTCGTATTCGGATTACACATTTTTAACTGTAACACAACCCATTTAATATTTGTATTTTTTAGTTATCATTTAAAAAAAAATGACTAACCCTAATCTTTTAATTACATGTACAATACGAATCGTGTTAACAAGTCGCATGCCAAAATTCCTACCCTACTTATAGCATAAAGATGTGGTTACTGGATTCTACCTCCATTTTTTGTGTTTATTGATGTCATAGGAAGAGTAACATAGTATTCAGATAATTCTATGAATCATGGAGAAAGGAGGATGGATTTCGGTATTGAATCAGAGAGGAAGTAAAGGAGGATGGAGAAAGGAAGCTAATGCAAGATTATTCACGATCTTAGTTGATGATCTACCTAGATCTATGAACTTGAAGATGATGGGGGAAATATTCAGGAAGTTTGGAGTGGTGAAGGATGTTTACATTCCTCTCAAGAGAAGGAGAGTGAGGAACACTAGGTTTGCTTTTGTCCGGTATGATTGTGAAGTGGCAGCAGAAGTAGCAGTGCAGAAGGCCAATGGGATATGGGTGGAGGATAAGCAATTGGTAATGAAGCACGCAGACTATGGTAAGAAAGATATGGAAGTCAAAACCCGATATCCTCCTCAAATAAAAGGTTTTCCACATGGTGAAAGGGGCGAATGTAGTGTGTGGAAGGCAACAGCAGGTGTTCGGACGTATGCAGAGGTCATCAAGTATAGTAATGGTATGGAAAGTGGAATTGTGTCTGTGCAGGCAGAGGAAGTCGGAAACGGGTGGCTCTATGAAAGTGTGGTGGTTCGTCTTAAAGTTGAATATGCCAATGTTAAGATTAAATATGAATTATAGCAGAGGGGCATGGAGAATGTGCTAGTGAGGGATGGAGGAGGTAGGGATGTGTTGTTAACATTCAAATCTAAGGAGTGTAGGGAAGATAGTTTGGGAACTATGAAGGAATGGATAGGGGATTGGTGAGAGGAAATTGTGATGTGGAATCCTGATTTTCACAGAGGAGGTGAACGTAAGGTGTGGGTCTGCTACTTTGGGATTCCATGGAGTTTATGGAATAGAACAACTTTAAATAGAATTGGGAATTTATGGGGGGAGGTTATTTGTATTGAAGGTGATATATGCAACCCAGAATCGTTTGAATATGCAAGGATTCAAATTTTAACAAAGTGTATGGAGCCTATTAATAAAGTAATCAATTTGGAGTGCAAAGGTTATTCCCATACTGTGAGAGTGTGGGAACATTTATCTGGGTTACCAAAGATATCGGCTGGGAGGAGTGATTGCTCTATGAAACATGGTGGAGAAGGAGTTTGCAGCTCAAATAATGGTGAGAAGGTGGGTGTAGAAGTAATGGCAACTGATGTGGCTGTAGAAGATGATGATCGGGATGGTGAGTCAGCTAGGGAGCTGGGCCAACCAAAGGAGGTGTGTATTGGGGATGGGCCAGGAAGAGTGAGGTGTAGCGATGAGGTGGAGATGGGGTTACCAAGGCAGTCTGAAACTTTGGTACCAGAGTCTACTGGTAATGAGCTTGAGGGCAAAGCAGATAACATCATGAAAGTAGCTGGGAGCATAGGCAACGACTGTGAGTTGGTAGGTCAGAAAAGTAAGGAGCAGGTTGTCACACAAGGTGCTGTCAAAAGCATGAGTGGATCTAGTATACTCAAACCGGGGGTCCATCTAGAGGTGGTGCTGGGTCGGAGTAATGAGGTGGGCCTATGTAATGGGCTTGTGCATATGAGGGCAGGGGGGGAGATGCAAACCTAAGGTTTCAAGGCTGGTTTTCAAAGTGGGCTTCAGGATGTAAAAAGCCCTTTAATGATATGTTCAAACTTATCAGAAACACAGTGTAACGAATTGAGCTCAAGGAAAAAACTCCAGAAGAATATAGGGAGGAAGAGAGTAGTTACGAAATCTAGTGGGAAGAAGATCAAAGAGATGTAGTAGGGGTATCTTCAGCTTCCAAACAGATATAGCCATAAAGGAGCATCCTCTAGTAAATTGGGTTCGAAAGGAGCTTTATGGAGAGCAGCAGCTGCGGTAGCATCAGGTTCAGACTCAACTACTAGTGGAGTAGCTAGAAGCAGATCGTTGCTTAAAGAGGCTCAGATAACTATTCAGATGGGAAATTTGTTGGGTATAAACTATAAAGGTAAAGAAAAGGAAGTGTTGACCAAAATTATGGACCTTGAGGCAAAGGATAGAGCAAGAAGGGGAGGGGATGTAGTTCCTGCAGATTAATATAGTTCTTGGGCAGCCAGAGTTCAGTGTAAATGGTTATGATGAAGCTACTAACATGGAATGTCAGAGGTTTGGAGAGAAAGGAAAAAAGAGTAAAATAAAGAGGATGTTGAAAGATAGAGGCATTGATATTGTTCTTTTTCAAGAGACAAAGAAGGCCTCCATATCAGAAAAGCAGATCAAAGAGCTTTGGGCTAGGGATAGAATGGAATATATGACTGTGGATGCTGAGGGCTCTGCTGGTGGCCTATTATGCATTTGGGATCCAGGAGTTTTTCAGGTGTCAAGTTGCTGCTGTAATAGAAGGTTTGTACTTCTCTTTGGGTCTTTATTCTTCTCTTTTGATTGTGTCTTGATCAATGTGTATGCACCAAATGAAGTGGGCCAAAGAGGTAAACTGTGGGAGTGCCTTCTAAAGTTAAGGGAGGAGTATTCTAAGCCCTGGTATATAGGGGGGGGAATTTAATGAAATTAGAAATATTGGAGAGAGGAAAGGCTGCTCTAGGAGGGATAAGGGGATGAAGGTGTTGAATGACTTTGTTGATAGAAGTGAGCTGAATGATTTGCCCTTATTAGGCAGAAGGTTTACATGGTGTAATGCCAGGGAAGGAGAGAAATTGAGCAGAATTGATAGGGTTTTGGTGGATCCAAAATGAGTGGAAACATTTAATTTGAAGTTGTAGGGGCTTCCTAGAGTAATGTCTGATCATAGTCCTTTACTGCTAATGGAAGATGAGAGAGATTGGGGCCCTAGGCCCTTTAGGTTTGTTAATGCTTAGATGTTACACCCAAAATTCTTACCTTTTGTGGAAAAGTGGTGGAGGGAGCATCAGGTGGAGGGGTGGGCTGGGTTTAGGTTATTCCAGAAACTGAAAGAGTTGAAATTAGCACTCAAACAGTGGAATAGGGAAGTGTTCGGCAATGTAAATACTAAGTTGAAAAAGGTAGAGGATCAGCTTCATATGATTGATTTGTTAGCAGAGGAAAGAGAGCTTGAAGAGGCAGAAAAAATAAGAAGAAGAGAGGCTAGAGTTGAAGCTGGCTATTTAACAAGAATGGTGGAATGGTTGTGGCTCCAAAAATCGAGGCTTAACTGGAATTTTAATGGTGATAAAAACACAAGATATTTTCATGTGTTAGTGAAGTATAGGCAGGGAGAAATGAAATTAATACTCTAACTGTTGGTGATGTGGTGGTTGATGATCCATGTAGAGTTAAGCTTGAGGTTCCAGCTTATTTTCGAAAGCAGTATTATGAGGATTGGCAGCATAGGCCTGTATTGGAAGGTCCATTTGAGTCAGTGAGGGATAATCCTTGTTTTGATATGTTGGAGGCAGAGTTTATTGAGGCAGAGGTATGGGCTGCTGTTAAGGGCTGTGATGGGAATATGGCTCCAGGTCCAGATGATTTTAACTTGGCTTGCATTCAGAAAGTGTGGAAGGTACTGAAGTCTGATGTGCTGAATTATTTGTTCGATTTTCATAAGAACTGTAAGTTGGTCAAAGGAATCAATAGCTCTTTCATCACTTTGGTACCTAAAAAGGAGAATCCAGTGGGGTTGGCTGATTATAGACCTATCAGTTTGGTTGGGTCGATGTACAAAATTCTTTCTAAGGTTCTGTTCTCAAGGCTGAAGGCAATGATTCCTCAGATCGTAAGTGAAAACCAATCAGCTTTTATTGGAGGGAGTAATATTCTGGATGGTGTTTTGGTGGCCAATGAGGTTGTTGATAGTTGGAAGAAGTCTAGAAAGAAAGGATTGATTATTAAGTTAGATTTTCAGAAAGCATATGACTCACTGAATTGGGAATTCTTGCTCTCCATGTTGGTCAATTTTGGGTTTGGGAAAAAATGGGTGGAGTGGATTAAGGTATGTATTACCTCAACTAGGCTATCTGTGCTTGTTAATGGCTCTCCTACTGAGGAGTTCAGTCCACAGAGAGGGCTAAGACAAGGGGATTCCTTGTCCCCTTTTTTGTTCATCATAGCTGTAGAGTGTTTAAGCATTTTGTTGAATAGAGCTTTGGATCTGGGGCTGATAAAATGGGTGAAGATTGGCTCTGATGGGTTAGTTCTTACTCATCTTCAGTTTGCAAATGATTCTTTGTTATTGTGTGAAGCTGATGTAATGGAGATAAGGAATGTAAAGAAGATTCTGAGGTGCTTTGAGTTGATATCAGGTTTGAAGATAAATTACCATAAAAGTGTAATTAGTGGTGTGGGTATTCCAGATGAGGAAATGTCTGACTATGCATCAGTGCTGAACTGTGAAGTTAAATGTTTGCCGTTTAAGTACCTCGAGTTACCGCTGGGGGCTAACCCAAGTAGGAAAGCAACTTGGCGGCCTATACTAGACAAATTCAGAAGTAAACTAGCTGGTTGGAAAAGGAAACTGCTGTCATTTGCTGGAAGACTTATTTTAATCAAATCTGTTCTTTCCTCGCTGCCTCTTTATTACTTGTCATTGTTTAAGTTGCCTCAGGGGATTGCCAGAGAGTTGGACAAGCTTCAAGCTTCTTTTATGTGGGGTTGATTTGAATTGAAGACGAGGGTTCATTTAGTAAAATGGAAGGAAGTGGCGAAACCTGTAGACCAAGGGGGCTTGGGGGTTAGGAGAGTGAAGGAAGTTAACAATTGCCTTATGTTGAAATGGTGGTGGAGGTTTGGTGTGGAAAATAAAGCTTTGTGGAGGAGAGTATTGAGCAGTAAATATAAGATTGAGGAGGGGAATTGGAGCCCTCAAGTAAGCTCTAATGTCAGATGTTCTAAAATGTGGAAGGATATACTACTACAGTCTGAACAGAGTAGCAATTTGGTAGGTATTTTTCTGGCAAAACTGTAAGCTGAAAGTGGGCAATGGTCATAGAATCAAGTTTTGGATGGATAAGTGGTGTGAAAACTTGTGCCTTAAAGATGCATTTCCACTGTTGTACAGGGTAGTAATTGATAAGAGAGTGTCTCTATCTGCTATGATGGTCAGGAAGGAGGAAGCTGGTGAATGGGTATTTCAGTTTCGAAGGGCTCTGTTTGACTGGAAAAGAGTGGAATTAATCAGATTGGTTAGCCAGATTGATGCAGGTCCTGTTATTAGGTGTTACTCAGAAGATGATCTTGTTTGGAAAGCCTCGGAATCTGGAAGGTATTCAGTTCAATCTATGTATAAATTCTTTGTTGAGGGTTCCAGTAATTGCAGCCCAGTAAGCAAGAGGATTTGGGTTAAACATGTCCCACCCAGAGTTCAATTTTTTGGATGGCTCGCTTGGAAAGGAAAACTAAAGACGGTTGAGTTTCTTCACAGGATTGGTGTTCTGCCTGCTGGTAGATCTGTAGTATGCTGTCTATGCAAATCTGGGGCTGAGTCACTTATCCTTGTGCTTCTATTATGCCCAGTGGCTTGGAGAGTGTGGTATAAAATGCTTAGATGGTGAAAGGTTCAAGGAGCACTGCCAGCCTCAGTGGAGGACATTCTTGAATGGTGGTCAGGGGTAGGTCTCACCAAAAAGGTAAGGATGATGTGGAATGCCATTCCTTTAGTTGTGATGTGGTCCTTATCGAAACATCGTAATGAATGCTTATTTCGGAAGGTTATCCCAAGTGTGGATGGGATAACGGATCTGATTAAGTTAAAAATGGCTGTGTGGTTCAATGAAGTATTTAAGGAACATATGTTTTCAGTTCATGATTTCATATTTAATCTAGAGCGCATCAGATTCAATTTGGGAGGTGGTTAGAGTGAGTGAAGTTATGAGGAGGCCTATTCTTCCTAGCAGTCCTTCTGTAGGCTGCTCTCGGATGGTGTGATGTTGATGCTAGGCTGTAGAGCTTTGTCTGAATTTCTACAGTATGTTTTCTGCTGTGTGTGTTGAAGCTATGCCTCTGTTCTGTAGTTAGAATGTGTTTGATATTAGTTCTGCAGTTTAGTTTCTAAGCTCTAGTGTTGGTTGGGTTGAAGAATGTTGCTTTGTGCTCCAGTTAGTCTAAAGGCACTTTTAAGTTGAATTCAGATATAGAAACCAATGTTACATATAGATCTGTAGAAAAATTCCTCTACTGTTTAGGTGGCTCTCAGAGTGTTCTGTTGATAGCCCTGCTGATTCATCTCAGTGAAGTTCTATGGTGCTAAGGATTGGTGATGAAGGGTTGATGCTCTCAGTTGGGTGTCGTTCAGTTGCATCTTTGATGGACTGTTGAAAGCCTTTTGTTGCTTCCTATCTACCTCTGGGTTTCTCTCTGGTTGAGCTCAATGTCAGTGTTTGTTGGCTTCATCGGCTGATTCATTATTTTGGTCCTTCATTTGGCTGTTTCTGTGTGCTTTGCTGGTATGAAGTGCTAAAGTGAACTTCTGCAGTTTTGTCTTCAACTCTAGTGCAGGTTTAGTTTTGGTTTTTGTTTAGTTTTGGGTGCTGAGTGGTGTGCAACCTGCAGGAAATATGTTCTGTGGCTGCCTACTCTGAGGGGAGTTTGTATGCTGCTAGTTTGATCTGTTGATGTTCTGTATACTGCTAGTTTGTATGATGCTAGTTTGCTCTGTTGCTGATCTGCATGTTGCTAGTTTGTATGCTGCATCATTGTGGCAGTTTTGGTTGTTGTTTCTTTTTTTTTCTTTTTTTTTTTCGTTTTCTCTTTGTGTTGGATTCTCTCCAACTGGAGCTCCGAGCTTAATGTAGCTCCAAGCTCCTCTTTATTGATGTACTCTATCATTTTGTATGATTCCATCAATAAAGATTCTTTTTGCTGATCAAAAAAAAAAAAAAAAGGTGTGGTTACTTATACATGTATGCGATTAGATTGGTTTTATTGTAGCATATATTTTCTTTCATGTGGGAGTGTGATGTGGAGATAATGTTTGTAACTGGTGTGAAATCAATCACTTTGTGGGTCTATTTCTATAGTTTCATTGTTATATGATTTGAGTTGAAAAATGGGAGACTTGGGTCTAAAACATGTATAGATGTTGTTCAGATGTAGAACTATGAGTATGCATCGTGTTATACTCTTAATTAAAGACAGTCCTTCTGTTGGCGTTACAACAATGGAACTTTCTTCATAGTCAATTTTATATGCTAATCCTTAATGAATCCACCCATTTTCATTGTGACTTTGTATAAGTTGAATTAGAATACGCTTGTGGGCATCTTCATCAAATTCTTGTAAAATTATCAAAATTTGATGTCATATAGATTTTCTATGCTGCCAAACTTTGCATGACAAAAATAAGCAAGCATTTTTTTTTTTTTTTAAAATTTTTTTCCGGGGGCCATAGATAGAACATTGCAATGAAGATTTCTCTTCTTGATTCATCAGATGTTACACCGAGGTATGCAATGGCTTAGATGAGCCAAGCATTGAAGTATCCCAAGAGCCTGAGCTCAAACATTGGTGTAAGAGTTCAATCCACTAGTCCAATCCCCACAAGAGATTATATGGCAAATGGAAGGATGAAAATAAATCTGCAGGTACTTTGCTTTTCTTTTGAAATTGCTCATGCCTTATGCATTTGGCAAGATGGTATACTTGCTATCTGTTACTACAAATCACTTTTCTGGAACCTTAAGAATGTTTTAGTTGTTAATTTGTTTTCATCACCTATAGCTTTTTGAAATCATTTTGGTAGTATTGTCATCATCAAGACAGTCATTATGATCAACATCATCTACTTCTTCCTCTTCTTCTCATAAATTTGGCAAAATATTGTTGTGAAGCGAGGATATTGCCAGGGTAAAAGATGATCAGGAGTGGGAGATCATTGGGATAAGAAAAGCACTTTCGAGCACATGACATGTGGAAACATATAAACTCGAAAAGGATATTACTGGAGGAGGAGCTTGAGGTATGGAAAATTTACTTATGTATCTTAAATGAATATTGTTGATATCTTAAAATTCTAAAAATTCTCCAGATAGTGATTTATGATTATGGTTCAATTTAAAACAATGAACAAAAATCTCAATCAAACAATCAACAACAAATTGACACAACGATTTGATGTGAAAAAAAAATCAAAATTGGACTCCTTCAATTGTGATAAAAAAAAAAAAAAAAAAAACACGGGACAAAGTTACAATATAATCCACTAAGAAGACAAAAAGGAATTACACACAAGAACTATCAATTACCTAACGAACCCACTCCCGAATTGAACTGAACCTGATGTGCCTCTTACACCATCATTTACACCTCGAAATTGCTTTGTGTAATGTTGAATCCATAATGCCGATGTCAAATCCATGATGATGAGCTACTCCGGAATTCACCAAAGCTTCAGGCCCAAATTTCTTGGAATCCATCGATGAACACATCTCTTTTTTTGTGAATGAAAGAATAAAGACAACCCTTGATGTTTGTCAATATTGTTGAGTATCCACACCATGTGAAGTTGGCTATGGAAATAAAGAATGGAGGCTGTAGATTTGGGCTAGAGATCTTGTGGAGATTTTTAGTTGAGTTACCCTATTGTAGGCTGGTTGTATTGGTGGCTTGCCATAAATTCTATTGGTGGCTTCTCTGTAAGCAAGTGTTGAATTTTGGCTCTTGTGTTTGTGTATAAATAGGGAGAGTTGTGAGCTAAGATTGTAGAGTGAAGAAAGTGAGAGTGTTGTGAGATGTGTATGAGAGCTGTGAGAGTTAAGTTGAGTAAGTGACAATCTCTTCCTTCTTCATTTTGTAGTTTTGCTCCGTTTTAGTGATTTCTCATTTCTCCTCATGTGGACGTAAGCATTAGGCCAAACCACGCAAATATTTGTGTCTCATTGGTGTGTTAGTTTGTTGATTGATTTCTGGGTGTAAACCCAACTAATATGTAATTCATTGATCAACTGATCACCTTCTATACATCAAGGAAACTCATATATAAACTCCCTTTAAAATAGAATACTTTGATTGCTCTCCCCTTTGAGAATCTAGATGGGTTCAACACTAAAATGAGCAAACGGCACACTTTATACTAAATAGAGTTGCGACGACCGCTCAAGCGCTCACTTTACCGTTCGAGCAGTGTAACTAAAGGCGGTGCTCACATATAGGTCAACTGCTCGAGCGCAACATCTACCGTTCGAGTGGTAAAACATGTTTCCCAAAAGTTTAGAATGTAGGCAGAGATATTAGATGAACCACTTCACTGATCGAGCACACGAAAGACCGATCAAGCAATTAATCACTTTGACTTCTTTTTTGGCTTCTGGGGCGTTACCCCCTGAACCCCTGCGAGCTAACCGAGCAGTACGATCCTCATACTTAGTCAGCGAAGTGACAAGTAAAGAATGCTCAAAACAAGATATGGAATGTTAGCACAAACCTCTCTACTCAAGTACAACTCAAGTTGGATTCACATCTAAACTCTCATAACTTATAGATACAATAGAGCGAATAAAAATACAACTAAATGGAGTTTTTTCTGACGAGATTGTCAATTACAAAAACCTAACAATATCTGTTGCAGCCTATTAGCAAATTGTTCCATGTGTTACAGGCTTGGCAATAGAATGTTGACATTAACAATTATGAATACAAGAGAATTCTGAAGCCAAATAAAGAGAAGTCGAGCTAGAATTTAGATTTTTCATTAACATCGTTAAATTCCATATTGCCATATTGATTCTATCAAGGAACAAAAGTTTATGATAGGGTCCAAGTAGTGTGTCTTACCATCACTGTCTCCCAATTTCACCTTTGTTGATGTTTGGTTGTTATTCTGTGCTGCCAATTAGGCTATTTTTTGGTCTGTAAACAATTGCTTTGTTCTACTTCAACTTTTTTTGTATCCTGTAATCAAATAAATTTGGGAAAAGTTTTGTATGAGACCAATTGATCAAGGATAAATTAATTTTTGCCTTCATTTTTATTTCCATTGATAAGTCCAAGATACAAAAGCATTACTTTTTCTTCCACTAGTGGAATTTGTACTCACATGTACACAGATTCTGTGTCTCAATCATCTCTTGTCCCAATCTACTCCTTTTTATCTCACAATGAGTCTTTTTGAGCTTGACCCTCTAATAGAGATTTGATTTGAAACAGAGTACATAGGGTTTTAGCTCTCTATTTTAATTGGTTGTGTTTGGATCAAAGATTTGGGTGGAGATTTATTTATTTATTTATTTTTGATAAATAATTTGAGTGGAGATTTATAGAGAGAAGGGGATAGGAAAGGGAAATGGCATAAAAATTTAGCTTCTATTTATTCATTTTTCCCCTCTCATTTTCCTTTTTATCCACAAATGCCTATTTAATTTGATCTAAACACATCCTCAGAATATATGCCTTTACAGTGACTTCTAAAACCATGAAAATAAGAAGCATATTGGAAGAGATTAATTAGTTTTTTGCGGGACACTCAACATAAAGTCTTAATTGATTAATTTATTATTATTATATAAAACATCAAGAAGTAGTTATATATATCTAACCTAGGGGTGTAGAAGGGGAATAGGACGTATATGAAGAGAGTAAGGCTCGAAATCACTTAGAATGCAACTATTCTACCACTGAGCTGCATGCATTAGAGAAGAGGAAGTCTAGCAAAGAGGAGAAAATACATCAGGGAAATTGTTAAAAGAATCAAATTACAGGTATCTTATACATTAGAAGAAGAGTTCACCTGAACTATCTCCACAACTACAAACTTTATGTCCACTTCTCTTAAGACTAAACCATTTCTTCTTATGTACATCACCCCCAACAACAAGAATAAAAGTTAAAAATCCAAAACAATAAGTCCTAAGCCCTGCCTAGTGTTTCTCTTCTCCCCTTCCACACTGTACCAAGTTTATTCCTTTACATATATAAGACAGGAACAATATTCACATTGAAAAATGCTCTTCTTATCTTTCCCATTTATCACCACCCAAAAACAAAAACAAAAATCTCAAAAAATAGAGAGGGATTGGAACACACTCAGAAGCAAGGGAAAAATACCTTTTGTTGGTCACAGATCGTTTGCAGAGGTATTACAAGGCGCCCCAACCACTGCAGCTGGGACAACGAGCTTAACCATCAATGTCAATGAAGATGGTCATGGCTGGCTATATGAAAGTGTAATTATCCGACTCAATTCAAAATACTCCACTAGTAGCGTTAGAGATGTCCTGAAGAAGAATTGGTTAGCTCAAGTAGTGGTTAGAGAGGGAGGAGGCCGTGATGCAGTTTTCATTTTTAGCTCCCAAGCAGAGTTGAAATCAAATATTCACAACATCAAGGAATGGTTTAAAGATTAGAGTCAGTTTGTGTTGGAATGGAGGCCAGGAGTCCAACTTGATCAGGAGAGATGTGTGTGGTTGAGGTGCTAGGGTATACCTTTAAACCTATGGAATAGGAACACACTATACAGCATTGGAAACCTGTGGGGGACAGTTCTTAATCTGGAAGGTGATATTAACCAACCAAAATCTTTCTCTTATCCCAGAATCAGAGTGGTTACAACATGCATGGAGCTCAACAACAAAACCATTAACCTGGAGTGCAAGGGTAAACTTCACCCAATTCTTGTATATCAAGAGTTTCTGGTCAACCCAGTGGAGTCCAATAGCAGGATGCAAAATGGGATGGAAGATTACAGCTCCAATGCAGGCTTCTGTAGGGTAAGGAAAATTTGTCTTCCACAGGAGAGTTGCAAGAGGAAGGAAGATGATGTTGAGGTGGCAGAGGGGTGTGACCTGTCTGCTGCTGAAATGACTTCTTCCAATGAGGTAGCACAAAGGAAGGGGCTCACTCACTGTTGCAGTGGAGAGAATATGGATACAGTTGTTGAGGAGACATTATGTGATGTAGAGTTCAACAGACCTAGTGTAGTGGGCGTGCAAGAAGCAATGATGAAGGAGCATGCACCCTGCCAAAAGAGCTATGATAAACCTCTAAGATGTGTTGAGCAAGTTTTAACACCTGGCATCTTAAAAAGCTTTAGTGGACCCTTAGATGGACTTGGGCCTGGCATTAATCTAGAGATGGACTTGGCCTATCCTCCTGGTGTGCATTTAGTTAAAAGCCCTTTGAATTTTCCATCTAAATCTCAGCTTACCATTCTCATGTGCTATCTAAATCCACTAGGCCACATACAAATGTTGACACTAACGAGTTGGTCATTCTGGGTCTATAGGATCAAGCTCAAGTTAGACCACCTGCTATCACCCTCAATCACCTGCGGCATATCAAGAAACCAGGAAAAAAGAATGCTCAGATGGAGGGCTTTTCTCGTTTCGCTAGGCTCTATGGCCACAAAGCTGCAGCGCTTGCTAAACGCACCTCCAGGGCTGTTATCTTCAGACCAATAGCTGCTACCCTTGCACACTCTGATCTCTCTGAAGGTGAATCAAGTTTGCATAGTTATCTGCTCAAAGAAGCTACAGCCACTGTTCAACTGGGGAAGAATCTTGGAATAAACTTCAGAGGAGAGGAAGATGTTGTGCTGGATAAGATCATTGATCTGGAGCTTAAGGATAAAGAAAGACTTACCAAGGATGATAATGATAAGCTGTAATAGCAGCAGTTGGGGGAGTTACAGAGTGTCCATTTATTTATTTATGAAGCTTTTGTCCTGGAATGTTAGGGGTATCGGTAAGTCTGAGAAGAGGGGTAAATTAAGAAGTTACTAAAAGATAGGCACATTGATA
Source organism: Camellia granthamiana (assembly GCA_036172215.1). NCBI lineage: Eukaryota > Viridiplantae > Streptophyta > Magnoliopsida > Ericales > Theaceae > Camellia > Camellia granthamiana. Next base: position 94,266,672 of record CM069911.1, on the reverse strand, counting down.
TTGTTTTCTTTCAAGAAACTAAGAAGGTGGTTGATTCGGTTATTGCAGCTAGAGGAATTTGGAGGAGCAGGAACATGGAGTTCTTATCTGTAGATCCTGTTGGAACTGTAGGAGGGCTTCTTTGCATTTGGGATCTTGATGTTTTCTAGCTAACTGGCTACTACTGTAATAGAAGATTTATTTTACTCTTAGGTACATTATACAATTCTTTTGATTGTGTTATGCTCAATATATATGCACCTAATGATGTCAGTAGCCGATCAATTTTTTGGAATACTCTTCTTAACCACAGCTTCCTTTCCCAGCCCTTGGTGCTTGGGAGGTGATCTCAATGAAATAAGGAATATGGGTGAGAGAATTCGTTGCTCCAGAAGAGACAGGAGAATGAAACAACTCAATGAGTTTATAGATAAATGTGATGTAGCGATCCCAGTTTTGCCACTTTGCTAAGTATGTCGGGGATCGAGCTACCGATCAGCAAGGGGGGGTCCAGGGGGCAGTGCCTCTTGGCGGGTCCTAGGGCAGCTCCTTAGCGGGGTTGAGGGGCAGCGCCCCCGAAGCAAAAATGCAAAATGCATTAGAAGTTGCTTGTCGGAGAATGCTTGGTTCCAGAAGTTTGACCGATCTGCAAAAGTACTGGGAAAGTGTATTTGACGCTTGAGCGGGGCTTTCCACGCTCAAGCAGACCATGTTATATTAGTTTGTGAATCTGATATTTCAGATCACTTTTGTATATCTCTTTCTCTAAAAACCCTTTCCTCTTCATTCTCTCTATATTTCCCTACGCCAAATTAGATCAAAACCTTGATTTCTCAAGATCCATTAGAGTTCTGCCATAGGTTCTTCATCAAAGTTGGTTAACTTCTCAAGGGCTTCGTAGTGTGCGGTGAAGATCGAGTTTCGACACCGTTGATTTTAGGGGTTTCATCTCATTTCTTCTTCAAAACTTGAGGTAGGAATTTTCTTAGAGTTATATATATATTTTTGCAAGATCTATATGATTTTCGAAATCATCTTTTGATAGCTTTGAAAATTGATTGTTGATTCAAGAAGTTAAGCGATTTTGAAAGTGGACTTGTCTCTTGTTCTTTTAAAATGATCTTATGGGTTTTGATCTTCGTTGATTGAAGAAAAGATGATTTTGGAAAGTTTTCTTTCAAAAGATTTGTGTTGTATAGTTTTGGTGAGAAAACCTAGAATTTGGGAATTTTTTTAAAGGAGACTGAAAATCCATGAATGATATTGTTATATTTATTTTGTGCGTCAAAATAAATGGATGTTTGGAAAAATTATTATTTATATTTATATAAATGATGAATTTCAGGGAATATGAGAATTGTTGTTCATTTTGGAAATTATTGTTCAAAACGTTGAAATAGTGTTGAAATAACTAATTGTTAAGGATACTTGAGAAGAGGGAATTGTGCTATTCCTTGGACGATGAATTGGAATAAAAGTATTTATATTCATCTTGTGAAATTGACATATCAATTCATTTGATTACATTAAACTTTGAAAGTTGATTTGAAAACTTGCATTGAGAAAAGAATGTTTAGAAACAAGTTTTCACGGAATGGTTTTGGGATAAATACGTTGGTAAGTCTTGATAGGCGGTGTAGATGACATTGAATAAGTTGGCCTGAGAGTCTGGGGTGAAAGACAGAAAACCCGTGTAGATAGGTGTCGAGCCTTCCGGTTAATACCGGTAAAAATGACAATTTGGTAGTACTTGTATAGTCTACTTGCAGACACTGACCTAGGGATTACTAGAGTCGTATTTACTACCCTTGAAATAAATTGTTAAGTTTTGAACAATTGAAATTGTATGATATCATTGAGCATGATGGTTTTCAAAAGATGAAAAGTGTGATTTATCTTCAAAAAGGGCATAGCATGTTATGTGCATTTCATCTCTTGAGACATGTATAAAATGTATATACTTTGTTAAGAATTTCTTATTGGGCTTTATGCTCACCCTACGAGATTTTTGTACAGGAAAAGATGTGGTGATCCCACCCAACTAGGGGCATGGAAGCATGTGTGTTGGGAGTACAATGCTCTCATTTTGCTGTGACTCTCTGTGTAAGCCAAGGGCTGTGTTTGTGTTGGCTTGAATAACCGTTTTGTGTAACTAGGCTCAAACCTTGGAAACTTGTAAACCCTTGGGGGTATTTATTTGTTTATTTACTTGTTGTCGGATTAATGTATTGTTGCATAAAGAACTATTGTATCATGTAATGTAAGTTTGGAGATTTATATTCGGTTTTCCTTGAAAGAGCTATGATTGTTGTATTATCATTTGTACTAGAAATTTGGACCGTTACAACTTGGTATCAAAGCTACCGGGTTTGAATACTTGGAGCTCGTGGGAAGTGATTGTTTAACCACAATGGGTTCATTTAGCATGCTTAGAAAGTGTTATGCATTTTGTGACTATGTGATAACATGCTTGTGTTACTAAATGGGTATGGGATTGGACTTTTAGGATGTTGTTTGTGCCTGTTAAATTCCTTAAGGTCTTGTTAGAAGAGTACTTGATCAATACTCATTCTACTAAGAATTCTTGGTTTTTCGTGGGATGAATCTCATCATAAGAGTATAATTCGTATGTATTTACATGACTAAGTGTTTATGTGTGGTGAAATTTAATTATTATATGGTAGAGGAATATATAGCATTATTGTGATCAAACATGTAAGGCAAGTTGCGGGCACGTGTTGGTTAGTGTGCTAAATTAATTCTACTATCATTTATAGGATGTCAGGAAGAGGTCAAACCTGTGGTGGTACAGGCGGGAGGAGTGGTAGGGCTCGCCGAGGTGTGCATGAGGTACCGGTCCAAGAGGTTCCGGTGCAAGAGGAAGAGTCCGGCCAAGCTAATGTGGCCAAACAAGTGGGGCATGCGGGAATCCCAAGACAAGCGGGTCAAACCGCAAGGGGGGCCCTAGCTCAAGAAATGACAGGGGCTTTAAGAGAGTCTATGAACTTTTTGAGGGTGGAGAATCAAGCCCGAGAGAACACCGTGGAGTCAAGGGCGAGTTTCCTTACTAGAGTGTTCTTGCGGGCCAAATCAGATGAGTTCCATGGTGGTCCCGAGCCCAAGAAAGCGGATGAGTGGCTTGAACAAACTGTGAAGACATTTGAGATGTTTCACATCAAAGATAGTGAACTAAGAGTGACTCTAGCGAGTTACTACCTTAAGGGAGACGCCGGTCAATGGTGGAAATATGCCAAGGGTAGAGTGGAGCCGACATGGGAAGCCTTTATGGTGGCTTTCCAAGATAAGTACATACCTCCCACTGCTAGGGAGAGATTGAGGCAAGAGTTTAAAGACCTCAAACAACTCGACATGCCCGTGGCCGAGTTTGAGGCGGTCTTCTCTAGTTTGTCCATATTTGCACCAGAGTTGGTGGCAATGGAAGAGTGCCGTTGTATTGAATTTGAAAACAAATTGAAAACAAAAATTATGTTCAAGCTTGTCAGAAATATGATTTGGGAATATGACCGTCTTGTAGAGACGGTGACACACGGGGAGGAGAGGCTTCGAAGTTCGAGGTCTAGGGGCCAAGAGTCTCAAGGAGACTATAGACAAAATAAGAAGAGCAGGAACACCTATCCATCCCAATCCCAACTACAGCAGTCTAGATCCACTTTTCCTTTGCCTAGTGCGGGTCCGGGAAAAAGTGCATCGAGTAGCTTCTCGTGTTTCAAGTGTGGCTAATCGGCTCACAAACCTTCTCATGCCCACAGAAGGGAGGAGGGCAGTTAATAGTACCACCACCTAACTGATCTCAAAGTCAGTCTCAGTCTCAGAATAAAGGTCAAGGGTTTAATTGTTATCAGTGTGGTCAGCCGGGGCATATGAAGAGAACTTGCCCACAGTTAGGAGGTGCATCTGGCGCATCAGGGTCGAGGCAGACTAAGAGCCACCAGCAGGCTCAATCAGTCCAAGCTTCATGAGTTAATCAGGGAGCCACTTCGGCTCAATCAGTACAATAGGCCTATGCTCCGAGAGGGGAGCAAGTCAATTAGGGGCCACAGGGGCGCGTGTATGCTGTTACCGTGCAAGAGCAGTTGCCAGAATCCTCAGTTGTGAGATGTATTTTTGTTGTGTGTAATTCTTTAGCTAATGTATTGATAGACACGGGTGCGTCTCATTCATTTATATCTACTGCATTTGTTTCTGCATTGGGGTTAGAGGTAGTAGGGTTAGTGCCTCCACTCAGAGTAGAGTCACCTGTTGGGGGTATAGTTGATTTAGACCGGGGTTGTTGTGATTGTGAAATAGAAGTTGTCAGGCGTCGACTTCCGTTTGCTTTTGTATTGCTAGATATGTCGAGTTTTGATGTCATTTTAGGCATGGATTGGTTGTGTTCTTATCAAGCTGTGATTGATTGTTACCGTTAGAGAGCTACAGTGTGCACTTCGGGTGGTGTTCGTTTCTATTTTCTGGGGAATCAAGTTGATAGAGCCTTGTTTCCAGTTGTTGACCCTCGTAGTAGGAGCAAGCTTAGTGGCCTTCTTGCAACTCTCTTGGATAGTGAGAGTGACGGGGCTCGTGTTGAGTTACCAAGGGTAGTTTGTGAATACCCGGATGCCTTTCCAGAAGATCTTACTAGTTTACCACTTCACTGGGAGATCGAGTTCTCCATTGAATTAGTGCCTGGCATGGCACTGATTTCCATGTCACCGTATAGATTTGCATCCGCCGAATTGCATGAGTTGAAGATTCAACTCCAAAAACTTTTAGACAAGGGCTTCATTCGCCCTAGTACATTGCCTTGGGAAGCCCCGACTCTCTTTACGAAGAAGAAAGATAGGTCATTGCGGTTGCGTATTGATTACCCCAAGTTGAATAGAGTTACAGTTAAGAACAAGTATCCTCTACCCAGAATAGATGATTTGTTTGATTTGTTTGACCAACTTAGAGGGTCTCGTTGCTTCTCAAAAATAGATTTGAGGTAAGGGTACCATCAGTTGAGAGTCCGGGAGGAGGACATTCAGAAGACGGCCTTTCGTACTCGTTATGGCCACTATGAATTCCTTGTAATGCCTTTTGGGTTGACCAATGCACCGGCTTCCTTCATGGATTTGATTAACAGAATTTTTCGGGAATACTTGGACTGTTTTGTGGTCGTCTTTGTGGATGACATCTTGATTTATTCAACCTCTGAAGAGGAACACCAGACTTACTTGCGGGTAGTGCTGGCTTTACTTAGTGAGCACCAATTGTATGCAAAATTTGAAAAATGCGAGTTTTTGGTTAACAGAGGTGAAGTTTTTAGGGCATTTAGTGTCTAGAGAGGGAGTGACTGTGGACTCCTCAAAGATAGATGCTGTACAGGATTGGGAACAACCCAAGAAAGTTTTTGAAATCTGAAGTTTCTTGGGATTAACGGGGTATTATTGATGTTTTGTAAGGGACTTCTCTAGACTAGCTGCACCTTTGACTAGGTTGACTAGAAAGGGTAGCAAATTTGTGTGGAGTGAGGCTTGTGAAAAGTCATTCCAAGAGCTTAAGACTAGATTGAGTACCGCACCGGTTTTGATAATTCCAAAAAGGGGTTTGAATTACATTGTCTATTGTGATGCATCCGGGGATGGACTTGGTTGTGTCTTGATGCAAGAGGGAAAAGTTGTGGCCTACGGTTCACGAAAATTGAAAACTCATGAGAAAAATTAGCCCCCCCATGATCTAGAATTAGCAGCGATGATTTTTGCTTTGAAAATTTAGAGGCATTACTTGTACGGTGAGAAGTTTGAAGTCTTCTCCGATCATAAGAGTCTAAAGTAGTTGTTTTCTCAAAAAGACTTGAATTTACGACAACGGAGGTGGATGGAATTTATGGAGGATTATGACTTTGAGTTACACTATCATCCAGGGAAGGCCAATGTGGTGGCCGATGCTTTGAGTAAAAAATCTGTGAGTAGTTTGGCAAGTGTGGCAATTCGGGAATGGGATATGCTAGATGTTATTGGCAAGTTTGATTTGCACTTGGGTGAGTCCGGAGATTGTGCTACCTTGTTTACTTTGAATGCTCAACCTACCCCTGTTAGTAAGGTCATAGAGGCACAACGAGGAGACTGTGATGTGGAATCAATTTGTGTTAAGATTTCCAATGGGAAGGAAGAGAAAGGTTTGAACGTTCACTTGGATATAAGTGTACGTTACCTAGACCGTTTGTTTGTACCAGAATCTTATAGAGAGGAAGTACTTCGGCAGTTCCATCACTTACACCTTATGGTACACCCGGAAGGCACTAAAATGTATCATGATCTTAGTCGTCAATTTTGGTGGAGGGGTATGAAACGGGATGTCGCTTTATTTGTATCGAAGTGCCTTACTTGTTAACAAGTGAAGGCCGAACACCAAAGACTAGCGGGTTTGTCACAACCCTTACCGATAGCCGAGTGGAAATGGGAGCGTGTTACCATGGATTTTGTAGTTGGGCTTCCTAGAACACAACGAGGCAATGACGCCGTTTGGGTGATTGTTGATAGGTTGACTAAGTCTACCCATTTCATTCTGATGTGCACCAGCGACTCAGTTGAACGCTTGGCAGAGTTGTACATTAGAGAGATAGTTCGACTTCATGGAGTCCCTGTGACTATTGTGTCAGATAGAGATCCTCGTTTTATTGCCCAGTTATGGCAAAGCCTTCAAGAAGCGTTGGGAACTAAGTTGACTCTTAGCACCACTTATCATCCTCAAACCGATGGACAGTCGGAACGTACCATTCAGATTTTGGAGGACATGCTTAGTGCTTGTGTCCTTGATTTTAAGGGCCCTTGGGAAAGGCACTTACCATTGATTGAGTTTGCTTACAACAATAGTTACCAAGCTAGTATTGGGATGTCACCATTTGAGGCCTTGTATGGCCGACCTTGTAGATCACCGGTTTGTTGGGCCAAAGTGGGTGATGCACCGTTACTGGGTCCGGAAATTGTTAGAGAGACAACCGAGAAAGTTGTTCTCATTCAGAAGAGGTTAGCTATGGCCCAAAGCCGACAAAAGAGTTATACCGATAAGAGGAGACGACCTTGATCTTTTGAAGTTGGTGACCATGTGTTTCTAAAAATCTCACCAAGGCGGGGTTTGATGAGATTTGGTAAGAGTGGTAAATTATCTCCAAGTTTCATTAGGCTTTTTGAGATCTTAGAGCGAATTGGGGAAGTAGCATACCAGTTAGCTTTACCGCCATAACTTTCAGGAGTTCACAACGTATTTCATGTAGCTATGCTTGGGAAGTATGAACCCGACCCTTCTCATGTGCTTGATTGGGCTAACTTGGAGGCAGATAAGGATGCCTCTTACGAAGAACGACCGGTTCAAATATTAAAAACCCGGGAGCAAGTGCTACAGGGCAAAACTATACCGTTGGTAAAGGTGTTGTAGAGACACCATGGGGTTGAAGAAGCGATGTGGGAACAGGAGGTGGAAGTCCGCTCCAAATATCTGGATTTGTTTGAAAATGTTTAAGTTGCTTTTCTTGTAATATTCCCTAGTGTTGAGGGAAACGTATTTTAAGTTGTTAACCACATGTTGATATGTGCGTTGTTGTTTTAAGCATAAGGTTGTTGATAGTTGCCATTACTTTTTAGGAAATTTCATGTTTATGTGTATTTGGGAGGTTGTTGTTAATGAGATAACCATGGTGGAAATGGTGGAATTTGGTTGAGAGTTAGTATTGTGATTTGAAAATGAAATAGTGTGGTTTTGATCACTAGAAACCCATTTGTTTGGGTAGTTTGATTTGAAATTTTGGGGATGGAATTCTTTAAGGGGGAAAGGTTGTAGCGATCCCAGTTTTGCCGCTTCGCTAAGTATGTCGGGGATCGAGCTGCCCGGTCAGCTCAAGGGGGTCCAGGGGGCAGCGCCCCTTGGTAGGTCCTAGGGCAACGCCTTGGCGGGGTTGAAGGGCAGCGCCCCCGAAGCAAAAATGCAAAATGCATTAGAAGTTGCTTGTCCGCTCGAGCGGCCGTTTACGCGCCCAAGCAGAGAATGTTTGGTTCCAGAAGTTTGACCTCTCTGCAAAAGTACTGGGAAAATGCATTTGACGCTCGAGCGGACCATGTTATATCAGTTCGTGAATCTGATATTTCATATCACTTTTGTATATCTCTCTTTAAAAACCCTTTCCTCTCCATTCTCTCTACATTTCCCTATGCCAAATTAGATCAAAACCTTGATTTCTCAAGATCCATTAGCGTTCTGCCATAGGTTCTTCATCAAAGTTGGTTAACTTCTCGAGGGCTTCGTTGTGTGTGGTGAAGATCAAGTTTCGACACTGTTGATTTTGGGGGTTTCACCTCATTTCTTCTTCAAAACTTGAGGTAGGAATTTTCTTAGAGTTATATATATATATTTGTAAGATTTATATGATTTTCGAAATTATCTTTCGATAGCTTTGAAAATTGATTGTTGATTCAAGAAGTTGAGCGATTTTGAAAGTGGGTTTGTCTCATGTTCTTTTAAAATGATCTTATGAGTTTTGATCTTCGTTGATTGAAGAAAAGATGATTTTGGAAAGTTTTCTTTCAAAAGATTTGAGTTGTATAGTTTTGGTGAGAAAACCTAGAATTTGGAGATTTTTTTAAAGGAGACTGAAAATCCATGAATGATATTGTTATATTTATTTTGTGTGTCAAAATAAATGGATGTTTGGAAAATTTATTATTTATATTTATATAAATGATGAATTTTAGGAAATACGAGAATTGTTGTTCATTTTGGAAATTATTGTTCAAAACGTTGAAATAGTGTTGAAATAACTAATTGTTGAGGATACTTGAGAAGAGGGAATTGTGTTATTCCTTGGATTATGAATTGGAATAAAAGTATTTATATTCATCTTGTGAAATTGGCATATCAATTCATTTGATTACATTAAACTTTGAAAGTTGATTTGAAAACTTGCATTGAGAAAAGAATGTTTAGAAACAAGTTTTCATGGAATGGTTTTGGGGTAAATACGTTGGTAAGTCTTGATAGGTGGTGTAGATGATATTGAACAAGTTGGCCTGAGAGTCTGGGGTGAAAGATAGAAAACCCGCGCAGATAGGTGTCGAGCCTTCCGGTTAATACCGGTAAAAATGACAATTTGGTAGTACTTGTATAGTCTACTTGCAGACACTGACCTAGGAATTACTAGAGTCGTATTTACTACCCTTGAAATAAATTGTTAAGTTTTGAACAATTGAAATTGTATAATATCATTGAGCATGATGGTTTTCAAAAGATGAAAAATGTGATTTGTCTTCAAAAAGGGCATAGCATGTTATGTGCATTTCACCTTTTGAGACAGGTATAAAATGTATATACTTTGTTAAGAATTTCCTATTGGGCTTTATGCTCACCCTACGAGATTTTTGTGCAGGAAAAGATGTGGTGATCCCACCCAACTAGGGGCATGGAAGTATGTGTGTTAGGAGTACAATGCTCTCATTTCGCTGTGACTCTCTGTGTAAGCCAAGGGCTGTGTTTGTGTTAGTTTGAATAACCGTTTTGTGTAACTAGGCTCAAACCTTAGAAACTTGTAAACCCTTGGGGGTATTTATTTGTTTATTTACTTATTGTTGGATTAATGTGTTGTTGCATGAAGAACTATTGTATCATGTAATGTAAGTTTGGAGATTTATATTCGGTTTTCCTTGAAAAAGCAATGATTGTTGTATTATCATTTAGGCTAGAAATTTGGGGCGTTACATGTGAGCTGAATGACATACCTCTTTTGGGAAGAAAATATACTTGGTGTAATGCTCAAGAGGCACAGAAATGGGGCAGAATTAATAGAGTTTTGCTAAGCCTAGAGTGGTTGATTCACTTCTAAATGAAGCTTTGGGAACTGCCTAGACTAATATTAGATCACCGCCCTCTACTAATGATGGAAGATGAAAGAGATTGGGGCCCTAAACCTTTCAGATTTATCATTTCTTGGACTTTACGTCCTAGTTTTTCTTATCTATTTAAGTCTTGCTGGGAAAACACTAATTTTGTGGGCTGGGCTGGGTTTATTCTCCAACAAAAATTGAAACACTGGAAGGTAGAATTAAAGAAATGGAATTCTGAAGTGTTTGGCAATGTCTCATCTAAACTTAAGGCTTCAGATGATGAATTGCATGCATTAGATATCACTACTGAGGTTAGTGATCTGCTTAATTTAGAAAAGGTTAGAAGAAGGGTGGTTAGAGGTGAAGTGTGGCAGCTTTATAGAAGGGTGGAGTGGTTATGGCATCAAAAATCCAGAGTGAATTGGTCCCTGCAGGGGGACAAAAATACTAAGTTCTTTCATGTCATTGCAAGTACTAGACAAAGTCGCAACATGATCAATTCCATTTCAGTCAATGGTGTGTCTGTTGAGGAACCTAGCAGAGTCAAGCATGAGATTTTTGTTCATTTCAAGACCCATTTCCATGATAGCTGGGTTATTAGGCCTACTTTAGGCGGGGAGTTCAAATCAATTGAGGATAGCATTGTCTCTCAACATCTTATTCCAGAATTCACAGTTGCAGAAGTTTTAGGTAGCCATAAAAGACAGCAATAGTAACAAAGCTCCAGGCCCTGATGGTTTTAATATGTTATGTGATCAGAAATGCTTACCTATGGAATAAACAACTCCTTCATCACCCTCATTCCCAAGATAGATAATCCCAACAATCTGTCTGACTATAGACCCATTAGCCTGGTTGGTTCACTATACAAAATTTTGGCAAAAGTCCTAGCACATAGATTGAAGTCAGTGATGCCATTAATTATTGGTGAAACTCAGATAGCTTTTATAGAAGGTAGGAATATCCTAGATGGGTTGTTTATTGCTAATGAAGTAGTTAATGGTTGAAAGAAGGCCAAGTTGCAAGGGTTGATTATCAAGTTGGACTTTGGGAAAGCTTTTGATTCAGTAAATTGGGAATTCTTGTTCACCATGATGTCTAGTTTTGGTTTTGGGTCTAAATGGGTCTCTTGGATGAAAACTTATGTATCTTCAGCCCGTATCTCTATCCTCATGAACGGATCACCAACTAAAGAGTTCTCTCCGCAAAGAGGTCTTAGGCAAGGTGACCCATTATCACCATTCCTTTTCAATATTGTGGCTAAAGGGCTCAACATTCTCCTCACCAGAGCACTTAATCTTGGCATCCTCAATGGAGTACTGGTTGGGGCTTATGAGGTACTTATATCACATCTTCAATTTGCTGACGACTCTATTCTCTTCTGTGAAGCTAATATGGACCAGGTAGTAATTATCAAAAGAGTACTTCGGTGCTTTGAAGTCCTATCCAGACTCAGAATTAACTACCACAAAAGTGTTATTTGCAGTGTGGGTGTGGCTGATGAGTCAGTGCATACTTATGCTAACCTCTTGAATTGCAAGGTACTTAGCTTGCCTTTGAAATTTTTAGGGCTACCTTTAGGGGCCAACCCAAGTAGGAAATCTAATTGGAAACCAGTGCTTGACAATATTAGATCAAGACTATCAGGCTGGATGAGGAAATTGTTGTTCTTTACTGGAAGATTAACTTTGATCAAGTCTGTCTTATCAAGTCTACCTGTGTACTATCTTTCTCTTGTCAAGATGTCTGAAGGCGTGGCTCGCGAATTTGAAAAGAGTGAAGCTGCTTTCTTGTGGGGTGGTAATGAACTAAAAAGAAAAGTTCATTTGGTGAAATGGATTGAGGTCACAAAGAGTGCTGCCTATGGAGGTCTAGGCATTAGGGGGATTAGGGATGTTAATGCAAGCCTGCTTCTCAAATGGTGGTGGAAATTTGGAAATCAAATAAATGCACTATGGAGGAAAATTATTTGCAGCAAATACAAGGTTGAAGTAGATAGCTGGCATTCTCTTGTCACATCTTCTTATAAGCATTCTAGGGTATGGAAGGATATTACTTTCATTGGGGTTCAGAATAGAAACATCTTCTACTTCTTCTTGGAAAACTGCCAAATCAAGGTCAGGGATGGCAGCAGAATCAAATTTTGGCATGATAAGTGGTGTGGTGTTACTTGTCTCAAGGATGAGTTCCCTTCTTTATTCAACCTCTCTACTGAAAAGAATGGCTCTCTTCACCACTTTCATGCTAGGAAAACCAACAATACTGATTGGCGCTTCCTTTATAGAAGAGTTTTGTATGCTTGGGAATTGGCTGATGAAGTTAGGTTAATTGCTTTGTTATCCTCTGCTCCTCCACTGAGCCCAGTAAGTGTTAATAGTCTGGTTTAGGCATATTTATTTGCAGGTTCCTGTTCTTTCTTGGTGTCTTCTTTATACTCTTTTATCACTTCTCTTCTTGGGCCTTATCTTAGTATTAGCAAGTTTATTTGGAGAAATATCTTACCACCCAAAGTCCATTTCTTTGGATGGTTGGCTTGGAAAAATAGAATTAAAACTGCTGATTTCTTGCACAATCTTGGCATCCTTGGTATCAATGTTTCCACCTGCTGCTCCTTCTGCAAATCTGTCCCTGAATCTGCTTATCATATTTTACTCTATTGCCCATTCTCTTGGTCCATCTGGTCATATGTGTTATATGAATGGGGGCTTCAATGGTGCATCTCAGAAACTGTGGCAGATATCCTTAACTGGTGGATGGGTGGGAAATTTAAGAGTCCACCCAGGAAATTTTGGAGAGCTATTCCCCTACTAGTTCTTTTGTCACTTAGGAAGCTTAGAAATGAGTGTGTCTTCACCAATGCTCATCCTAATTCATCTAACTTATGGGATCTCATCAAGTTCAGATTAGCTTTTTGGCTTAAAGACTCTCTTAAGGACTTTCCCTTCTCAGTTGTTGATGTTGTTCTCAATTGGAGGCAAATCATATGTTGCTATTGAGTTTATATTTTGGATGTCCTCCTTTTTTGGTAGAAGCTAGTTGCATAAGTTTGTTTGTTAGTCTTGCTGCATTCTATTGCTTTGCTTTGGCAATCTGGGAGCCTGCTGTTGGGTGATGATCTGTTGATCTATTGGGTATAAGCTATCTGCTAGTCTGATGTACTAGGTGTATTCTGTTGCTTTGTTGATTTCTTGTGGGTGATTTGCTTTTGGTTTTTGCTCTGATTGTGGCTATAATTTGGTTGTTTTGATCCTGGTTTTTTTTTGTTTTCTCTTTTGTTGGTTTCTCACCAACTGGAGCTTTGAGCTTCAGCTAGCTCTGAGCTCCTCTTTATTGATGTACTCTATCATACTTAGTATGTTTCCATCAATAAAGATTTATTTTGCTGATCAAAATAAATAAATAAATAAAAATAAAATTGGAACACATTATTGTTTCTTGAAGATCTCTCTCCATAGCAACCCCGAAAACATTACCTTGGGTTGGGTTGTGATGCAAACCACAATTCTAGTTGGAGAAGACTCTAAGCTGATGGGTTGCCCAACAATGTAGCATGAGACCGACCAAGCATCTCAGTCATTGACGGTGTTTGATAGCACTGAATAAGACTTGAACCCTCTGTGGAGTCACCCGGTGCTGTTGCTCTTCGTCATCAGTGTAGCTCAGTCTAGAAAGAATATAAGCTCTTCCAGATGCCTTGTAGTCTGCTCACCATCTTCTCCTGTATCTCCTTCAGCTTAGCATCCAATGCAACGCAAAGCCTGTCACCGGATTTAGCTAACACATGCCCTACAACAACTCTCAAGGATTGACACCGCACCAGCTAGGTCTCCCGGCTAGGCTACACTCCATGCTTGTGGCATTGCTTCTATTGCCTGTCCACTTTTATTGACACCGTCTCTTGTCCAACTATTTCGTGTCTCTTAATCCTAACTTCTTCGCTCTTTAACAAAGTAATCATTTCTTTTGATAAGGGATCGCTGTAAATGCATCTCACCTTTAAAATGATGTTTCGTTGCTTGAAAAGTCTGTTGGGACGGTGACTGAAAGAAGAAAATCCCTCTCCTCGTTAGCATACAAATCTCCGACATTGATAAAACCCGTGCGTCGATCAACCACCACACGATTTGGGTAGCTTCCTGCTCGTAAAGAGCCTATACGGATGGTTGCGTGTAGACACTCCACACACACTTGCAGCTCCTTCGCTATAACTCTCAAAAGCCCTTCAATGCATCCTGAATCACAGCTTCAGTCTTAATGAAAGAGAAGGTCCCTCCCAAAATCTCTGAAATCGAGTGCATGGATAATGCATCATGATTTGTACCAATCCTAAATGCATGCATTGGGATCTTAAATGCTTCGCTGTCATTTCCGTAAATAGACAAACGGAGGAGTAACTGGTAATTTGGTTGTCCCTGATTGGCATTAGAAGCATTGACAGTATGTGTATCCTGCCCATCGGACAACAGTATTACACTAGAAACCGGGTTCTTGTCCTTTCGGTCTTCCATTACCTTGGCACCCTTTCACAAGCCTTTAGCGATGTTTGTCCCGCCATTTGCAATTAAAGAGTTAACATCTTGCAATGCTTGTTGTTTTCTATGGAGGGGAAGATGCGACGGGCGTTGAAGAGAAAGCAATAACAGACAACCTGTCGTTGGGGCCAAGATTCTGTATCACGTGTTGGATTTATTTTCTAGTGTTACCTAATAGCCTACATATTTTTTACATGTTTTATTTTATTTGGACTCACAATTAGATAAAACCAATATTTGAGATGGAGTTCAGTAATTAGAATTTTAATATAATTACTCTTCTAAGATAAGAAGGAAACCTTGACGGACAAGAATTCTTCTAATAGAGTTTATTTGGCCCTATTCTCTCCTCTATAAAAGGATGGGTGACTCCCCTTTTATATCATAAGTATTTTTCTGTCACTTTAAGTTCTATAGTCATCATAATTAAGAGAGACAAAGAGAAGAAGGTTCGCCAAGAATTTAAGGTTAAACTATTAGGGGTATTTTTTCAACCTCTCTAATTTAATGGCTGACAAAAGTATGTTCGTTTTATTCTTGAGATGTATTGAATTCAAGATTCTGCAAAGTTCAATTCCGTATTATTATTATGGTTACATGTACATTAATTTCTTACATGTGGTATCAGAGCCTTAGTTTTGTGAATCAATACACATTGGAATAATAATATATTTATGAATATTGTTATTAAATTATAATTATATTTATTCATGATACTAAGTGTGGTCCTTTGCTTTTTTCTGATGTGTCCACTGAGGCATAACCGTCTGAAGCCAATTCACCTAGTAAAGTTAAAGAGGTGAGCAGGGCTATCGGCTCTAATAATGGGGGACCGAAATTGCATGATAAATGTGTAATATGCATGCTTAGGTTTATTATTAATTTTAACAATAATAATTTTTATAATGATTATAATATGACACTAAATTGAGTGTAATATTTATATTGTCTGCCGTTATGACAAAGTGCATAGATTAAAAGCAATTTTAGAATTTTATTGAATCGTTCGATCGATTAAATAAATATATTTATTTGACTGTATTGTGTTAGAGAATTATGTTTTTACCTTATCTGATTATGTACACTTATTGTTTATTATTATTAATATTTATGTATTTTTATTATTTAAATTTGATATCATGATATAATTTTATGACATTAATTATTAAATATTGAAGTGGTTAATTCATATTAGGTGTAATTCTTATTGACCATTATATAAGATATTCATGATTGTCATATTACATAATTTGATATATATATATTTATGTTCATCTAGAGTTATTATTATTATATTGGTAATTGCAATCACATAAAAAAAAATTAGAAATAAAAAATAGTGATTTCATTAAAATAGTGATTGAATTAATGATAATTAAATAACTCAAATTAATGAACAGAGAATATTACTGGTTAGTTCCGTATTCATAGGGTTTACTAATTTAGTAGTTGCCAAAGTAGCCTAGATTTGTGAAACTTATAAACATAGAACTACATAAAAGAATTGTTAAAAGGGTAACATTAAGGTCGATAATATTCTCAAATTGCAGTTATAATTAGGAGATTGAGACTAGCCCAAAGGAGAGTGTAGACACCCCATTTTTGATGGCCCTTAAGATTTCGGCGCCACTGATTGATCACCCGATGATGAATGTGTACGCTTCTCAAATGCTTGATTTCTTTAGCAGGAAACCTCAGTTTGAACCTACAAATCTTGTGCCTTGTTTTGGAGCAAAACAGTGGTTTTTCAGGCATGAGCATCCAGGGACCTGCAAACCCACTAGGGTGGCATGCCGCCTACTATTAGTGGCTTGCCAGCCACTAGTGCAAAAAATCAGATATTTTCTGCCAGTTGTCTCCACAGATACATGCATTATTCTAGCTGTGTTTGTAAGGATATTTTTGAGGGTCTCTCATATATTTCTATATATAGATGACCCTCTCTTTAGTTAGAGAGGTTAGAAAAAAATTTTGAATTTTGAAAATTTTGGAGAGCAAAAGTTTAGAAAATTTCTCTCTCTACAATTCTCTCTCTATCTCTCTCTCTCTCTCTCTCTCTCTTGCAACTTATATAACCTTTGCCTAAACACTCTAAACCAAACCTAGAGAGTTCCTTGTTGAGGTGATTTGAGTTTGCATTTTAGCTTTTAAGGCTCTTGAGAGTGTGAAATAGTGGTTTGGGAAGTCAAGGGATCATTCCACTTCAAGAGGTATACATTCTAGTTCTTTTGTACCATCTCTTTCTCATCTTTTCTTACTATTTTTGAGCTGTCTATTACCTGTATTTTTATGCTGAAACTTGTGCTTTAAGGCCATTAAAGGTAGAGGGGTTGACAACACTTCCTTGACCTTGATTCTAAGGCCTTTGCCCTTGTGTTTCCCATATTCTCATTAACTATTTTTGAGCTTTTTACCACTGATTTTCAGAGGTTTTTCAGAGGCTAAAATCATGTTTTGAAGTCCCAAAAGTGGAGGGGTTAGCCTTCCCTTCTTGTGCTTGTGTGCTAGTTTTAATCCCTCAATGTTGTTGTAGTTTTTTTTTTCTTCTTAATTCTAGCACTTTTTTAGGCTGTTTTATGACTGTTTTTTTGAGTTAGTTTCATTCATGCTTCATATAGTATGCTTGTAGTGTGATGGTCCTCATAGGCTTTGTGGTTTAGGTCTTAACCACCAAACTATTCGAGTTGATAGCCTTTATTTCTTGTTTTTCATACTTGTGTTCACCTCTAAGAATCTCTGCAACCTCCCTTATTTCTTGGCTTTTTCTCTTTGTTTTGAGAGTCACTCCAAAAGAGTGTTGTTTAAGGTTGAAGGGGTGATATTGTGCTTAGTGGTTTAATCCCTTTAGGGGTTCATTACCAACGGCATGATTTCCCTCTCATGCCTAAAATAACATTTGGTTTGGTATTTCTCTCCATTAGTGGACTTAAAGCTCATTATTGGACTTAATTGACTAATGAATGAAAGGTAATTACAATGGAGTAATAAAATTGGGGTTAAAATGAAGCACGATAATAAAACGATTTGGTGTTCAATCGAACGTTAATTGAACACATGGAGACTTGGGTCATTTCATACTTGTTAGTGATTAAATGGTTCAAGTTTCCAAGGTCAACCACTTCCCTTGATCAATCCATGATAGGGAGGAGGTTTTGAGAGTCTTTTATTGTGCATTTATCAAAATTGCATCCCTTGGTTCATAAGTCATCATGCAATGAAATTGCACCGATTGTTGACTTGCGAATCAAGCCTACCCCTTATTTGAGCTATTTGATGATAATGAGAGGCAGGGTGGACAAATATCCCTTGGGAATGCTCTGTTTGAGCTCTGTTTGTTATCTGTTGCTGCAGGAAAGAACGAACATTAGTGGCCAGCAGACCACTTTTATTGGGCAGCAGCCCACTATTAGTGGCTGGCTGGTCACTACTTCTGGGTCGCCGGCTACTCTTTTTTTCCAGCTAGGCAGTATCCCTTTTCCAGCAGAGCAGAGCAGAGCAGAGGCTCAGGTGGAAAAACAGTGCAATTTTCTAACTGTGCAACAGAGGCATTTCGGTAGCCAAACAAGGGACTTTTTTTGAGTGAAAATCCGCGTGCATGCATGGGTTTACCCTCATTCCCCTGGGCTCATAATAGTTAATTAATTGGCGAATTAATTGTGCATTGTAATTAGCTAGTTAGTTTTTGTATTAAACTAAGTAGAATAGCTAGTTAATTTTGTGTTGTACTTAGTTAATTAGCTAAAGTAGTTAGTTAATTTGTGGTGTTGTAATAATTAGCTAGCGTAGTTGGTTTATTTCATTTGGGTTGTAATAGATTAGTTAAGTAGTTTAGCTAATTCATTCATTCGGACCCTCTTGTACGAGGGCCAATATGTAATAATGCGTATGTCTTCCAACCCCATGTCTTTCTTCCTTTTATTCATCCGTTTATGATGGAAATAATAGAACATCATGTTTTATTTAGCATATTCCATGTTTGCATCCACTTGTCTTGCATGCATTGAGGCCTGGTTCATTAATCTAACAAGCATTGTTGTTAATTACTTCGTTGAATATGTGTTTAGACTGCATACTATCAAATTGATTCATTAGTAGTCGAGCCTATTAATTGCATCATTGCATGTGCTGCATTAGTCATGTTGCATTAGTTAGGGGCATGCATGTTTTCTAACTCTTGTGTTTCTTTTGGCTTGTCTTGGGGGTACGAGGTGAGCATTTTTGTGCTTTAGCATATTGCATGAGTGTGATTATTTTCATGTCTAGCATGATTATCATGAGGCTAAGTGCTTAATTGATATAACTCTTGAATGCCTATGGATGAAGGCTAATTGCTTGAATTGGAATAAGTTGAGTAATGTGCATACGAGATCACTTTTTCAAGTGGTACATATTCAAAAAAAAATTCAAAACAAACATGAAATCAATGTGTTCCAATTTTTGCAAATTAGTCTATACTTGTGTGCAACATATAGTAATGCTACCCTAATAACCGGAACAAGAGCATATAATGTAAATAAGATTCACATCATGACTAGTAGAGGCCAATCTTTGATCGGGCAAGCAGGGGTGCTCAATTCATGACCTTCCCTTCTCGTACCTAAGTTCCCGAGCTGAGACACTTCGGTGATAATGGATAAGTGGCCTTTGGCACGCGTGTCAAGTTTCCTAAATTTTTCAAAAATATTTAGGTGGCGACTCTGTAATTTGGCAAAACAGTCCATTTTTGGCATTTTGATTCAAAATCGATTTTCCAAAAGATTTGCCGGACTTGGACTCTTTTGTGTTTATCTATTTCACATTGCACTTGTGAGATCAGATTGAAAACCACAGGAGCCCGAACTGTAGGGCTATTGTATCTGAAAGGAGCACGAAAAGTCAAGCTTTAGTTTCTGGCAATTCTGCTGGAGAAATTAGAGAACTTGACTCGAACTTCATGATGTGAAATTTTATTTACACTTATATGTTCTTTGCATTGCATTTGCATTGGTGCACTTAAGTCATTGTTTTTTCCATCTACTATTCGTGGATGATTTGCCAGAGGCTTGCCCCAAAAGCTTGCCAAAAGGCTGACCGGTCGTGGGCTCTACCATGATGGGAACACAACCCTTGGATCTAGACTACCGTTGTACCGTTTGATCCTCCTTTTACTTCTCAGTGTTAGGTGTGAGAGGTATATTAGATAGTCTTACTGAGGTACCCCTTTTGACCATTCGGCCTAGCTGCATATAGTAAAGCCTTAGTGACTGTTCCAAACTAGGACAGGATGCTCACCCAAAATGCAGGATTGGGTGAAACCACTTAATTAAAACATTGAAACCTAGTTCATGACAAAACTAGGATAGGGTAACCCTACCATCTCATAGGGGTGTTTTGGCTCTTCCTTAACTGGTTTGTGCTTTACAGTGAAACTGTACAGGAATGTGCATAGCAGTTGCAAATTTGGCATTTGTTTTGTGGGTAGAATTCTGTATGGAGTATAGTCCAACAACTTCGATCATGTCTGTGTTGATAAACATCTTATCTAAGGTGCTGTGCGATTTCTGATTATTGCTCTTTTACTTTATTTCTTTTGCTAGGTAGTTTAAAACCATAGCTTTAGAAAGTTTTGATATCTCCCAAGTACTTTGGACCCGAGTTAGAAGACTTTGCAAAGCCGGTGATCTTGTTCGGGGACAACCCGTGTTTACCTCACTCTCATCGATTACAAGACAGAGGAGAATCAGGCAGAGTTCACCAGTTCAGTTTTTATAGCGGTCACCCCTCAGCTTACTTGTGTCCAGTCTGGTTCCAGAACGGTCATCTACTTCTAGCCCAGCACGAGATCAATCACCTTTTCCAATGGCATAGTATCCCCCAGCCAGTATGGAAGAACTGATACACCATCTGCAACAGATAGTTGAGACCCTGCAGCAAGATGCGGCCCATCAGGCCGAGGTCACGGCTCGTCAGGTAGTGGTTATAATCAGGCTATAATAACAACCATAGCCGGCTACGGCCTCTGCATCCCATGCACCTACTGCAGCTATCCTAACACCCAGAGCCACCACTCATACTGCTAATGTTCAAGAAAACCAGGGCAATCTAGCAGAGCCAATCCCAGTACAAACCTCCAAAGCCTTGATTTATCAGACCGAGGCTCCGTTCGAGTTCGAAGTTGATCCAACTGCACTCAAGGTTAATAAATTGGAAAAGTTGTTCAAGAGAGCGCAAGGGGTCAACTCCATCCCAGACATAGAGGATGGGTACACCGATTTTGCAATTACATTACCGGATCGGTTTAAAATACTACACATTGACCATTTTGACGGTTTTAGAGATCCGATGGTTCACCTACGACTATTTTCAGATATGTTGCGGCTGATGGGCTTAACTAGACTACAGAAGCTGTCTCTCTTTGGCCGAACCATGTCGGGTACAACGGCCATTTGGTATGCTAAGTTGGAAGATTTCGTCAAATAGAATTGGGAAGAGATGGCCGAGGCCTTCATTGCTCAGTATTCTTACAATACACAGATTGAGGTCACAACTCGTGATCTCGAGGTAACATGCCAAGAGCTGAATAAGGGTTTCTCTAAATTTGTGACAAGATGGAGAGCTAAAGCCTCGATGATGACCACGAAGCCATCTGAGAAGGACCAAATCAGGATGGTCGTCCGGAATCTGCATGGCAAGCTATTGCAGAAAATGATTGTGCTTCCATTATTTACATTTACAGAACTTCATGAAATAGGAGTGCAAATCGAAGATGCCATGAAGCAGGGGCTTATTATAGATGGGAAGGAGTCGGCAAAAAGGCCGTTTGTTCGTAGTTCCAATGCTGCCAGTGGTAGCACAGCTGCGAGGCCGTTAGATGTAAGTGTTATCACCACAACCAAGGCTGCTAACCCCTTTGCCAACACAAGCTCACAAACATCGTCCAACCCTACTCGATCCTAGAGGACTTTTAACCAACTGTAGATGACTCCCTCTCAAAAGCCACGAAGGTGCTACTCAAGAAAGGGCACCTCAAAGCCTTAGAACCTCGCCCATTTCCTGATCCTCTCCCACCCAAACATAAACCCGCAAAATACTGTGCGTTTCACCAACAACATGGTCATGATACCGATCAATGCTTTTGATTGCATCATGAGGTTCAGGATCTCAGTGACAACAAGATTATCGCACCACCCCAGAAGCCAAACGTGATCGCCAATCCACTCCCAGCCCATAAGCAAGTCCCCCCACCTCGAAATCTTAACCTGATCCATACACCCACCATCTCTTATGACCCCAACGTATATATTACTCCCTCCCTCCTACCAAAACTGACGTTGTTCATTCTGGAAGACGTAGACCTGTGCATGATGGACACGACCAAACCTCAACCCAAGCCTATGGTAATGAGACTTACAATGAAAGGGGAGTCGACCTTTGAGGAAGGTACTAATCTGTTGCCAGAGTGTCCTGAGGACTTATCTAATAGGATGCATGATCCAAGTTGCTATGTTGTGTCAACTAGTCAAATCAAGCCTGAATTGGTGTTGCCAACCTTGGTAGACATTAATGTGGTCAGGAAAGATGGACCGAGCCAAGGTTGGATGATCTAGTAGAACTCGAAGAGGATTTGGATAATCTGTAGTTCTTTGATGAGCAGGATCAAGGAGATGTACAGATTAGGTGGTTTCACCTGAATGAATCAACTAATAACACTGGATGGCTGAGTGATAAGCTATCTAAAGAAGAAGAAACTGGAATGAAACCAGAGGGAAAAGAAGCACAGATAGCTATAATAGCCGAAAGGACTGATAAGAAAGGAAAGCTGCCGGAGAGCACTAGTGTGGAAAACCCAGCCCAGGAAGTGGGCATTGTGAACATTGTAGATATTGAACAGGAAGTTGCACTCAGGCAGTTTGAACGAGAGAGAATTGAACACAGCTGCGAAACTGTAATTTCACGACACCCTGTGGGGGACACCTATGATGTGAAGGTGATACAAGCAAAACCAGACAACTGTTTGTCAGCCACTGAGGGCGAATGGTGGGACACTAATGATCTGCATCTGGCCCATACTGATGAAGACTGGGGCGATTGCATTTCGGACAATACGTGGCATGCCGAGAAAATAGATCATCTCACCTGTAGTGGATGATATTTTAAGCCGCCGCACCTGGATCAAGCAAAGGTGTCTGGAAAAGACAAAGAGGCCGAAAAACAAAAGAAGAAACAACTAGAAGAAATGGCAGTATTAAAACAGCTTAAGAAAATCCAAGCTGACATCTCTATCTGGGGTCTTCTCATGGCCTCACGAGTACACCAGCAGACAGTGTTGTCGGTAATGGACAAGGCTAAATTGTCCATTTACACCACGCCTAAGCAGCTTGTGGGCTTGGTTTTTCCAGGTGGTGCCAGGCTAATGCTCACTTTCTCTGACAAAGAGTTGCCGCAAGGAGGGCTCGACTCACAATAAACCATTGTACATATCTATGGAATGCAGAGAGTAATAGGTGTCGGTAGTGTGGGTAGATACCAGTTCGGCCATTAATGTTTGTCCTTCCCATACCGCCTACGCAATTAGGCTCAAACCAACGGACTTTGTTCCCACAGCCCAAGTAATACGAGTAGAGAGGTCATGGGTACAGTGCAAGTGGGAGTCCAGGTGGGCCCATCAAAGCAAGAGATAGAGTTTTATGTCTTGGATGTGCTGGTGACCTTCAATTTGCTGTTAGGGAGGCCCTGGTTGCACTATGTGAAAGCCGTCTCTTCCACTCTCCATCAGATGCTGAAGTATACTTATGAGGGAGAAGTGGCAATTATTTTTGGGAACTCCTCCATCCATCTGCCGCCCAAGGTAACCACTCCAGTGCTAGAGATCAAACATGGCGAGGAGGATGTATTCCTTTCGGGATTCACTTTGGCCAAAGCCCAGATAGTGCAGACAATCCTGGCCGTAGACAAAGTCATGTACGTCAGAGCCTAGTCCATCTATTTTATGAACAAACTACGGCACGTTCCAAGAATGGGGCTTGGAAAGAGTGGTTAGAAAGGTGTTGCAACACTGACAGATGTGCCACACAACCTGCATGCCTTTGGACTAAGCTATGTGCCCACCAAAGAGGACTGGATCAGAAAGAGGGAAGAAATGAGAGGTAGAGCCAAGGCCAAGCAAGCTGGAAAATGTTATGAACTCATCCACATGCTAATCCAGGGGACACTAAATGGTCATTTTGTTCAGGAAGGAGAGGATTTCCATTTTTGTGGCTTTCTCGAGCCTTGGGTAAATTCCTCGAAGCAACGTGTCCCTAGGTTCGAGATCTTCTTTGATCATCTGCTGCAGGACAATGATGATGAGGAAAAGGCTGAACTAAGCATCAGAGCTAAACAGAGCACAGAAGGTGACTCAGATAACAGCGAACTTGGAGTAGGGGCAGCACTGGCTAGTCTCCTGACAAATCCTGCAGCCAACCTAGAGAACTTGGGGGATAACTTTATTGTCTCCATGATCAGGGAAGAACCGGGTGTGAACTCAACTAGTGGCATTTTGGATGTATCAGGGGCACCACATCTTACTTGATAGCTGGAGAAAGGCTATCTTTCTAGTTCTGAATCGAGTGATGAGCCAGAATCTGATTCCATTGACTTTGTGGGGTCGGGATCAGATTCAAGTTCTTATGAGTTTGAGTCTGGTATTTCTAGGGGTTGTAACCCAAATAACAAAGTCCTATCTAGGTCTTCATTTAGCTTTTCTTTTGAGTCTGTAATCGAAGATCTGGACCTTTTGAATGAAAACTCTGTAGATTCAGTGTACTTTTCTATGCTGTTGGTTTACTATATTGACCAAGATTTTCAAAATTTTAATGAAAACGAGGGAGAAGAAATTCCTTTGGCTTTGAAAAACTTGATTAATTGAGAGGAGGAGAGGTTTTCTAAACCCTGTGCCAATGAAATCATTGCCATTAATGTGGGTACTGAGAAGGATCCGTACCTGGTCCAGATCGGGTCCACACTGTCTTCGGAGGAGCACGAGTGTTTAATCTCTTTATTAAAAGATTTCAATGATGTTTTCATGTGGTCCTATGAAGACATGCCTGGAATCGATCCTGAGATTGTACAGCACCGGATCCCTCTTGACCTTGAGGCTCGACCAATCAAGCAGAAATTGCATAGGATTCATCTGGATTGGGCGCTGAAAATCAAGGAAGAGGTCACTAAGCAGATTGATGCAAGATTCTTGTTAGTATCCGAGTATCCGACCTAGTTGGTCAACATCGTCCTAGTACCGAAGAAGGATGGTAGAATTCGGGTTTGCGTCGACTTTTGGGACTTGAACAGTGCCAGTCCGAAGGATAACTTTCCTCTGCGGCACATTGATGAGTTGGTAGACTTCACTGCAGGCCATGCGTTGCTATCGTTTATGGATGGGTTTTTTGGGTACAACTAGATTTTGATGGCCCCTGAGGATAGAGAAAAGACTGCATTCACTACTCCGTGGGGTACCTACTGCTACCGGGTTATGCTATTTGGGTTGAAAAATGCTAGAGCTACCTATCAGAAGGTGTAGACACACCATTTTTTACCGCCCTTACTACTTGGGCGCCACCGATTGCGCACCCAATGATGAATTTTTACATGCTTATCAAATGCTCGAAGTCCTCAACAGAATGCCTCAGCTTTGAGCCTTAAAACCCTGTGAACCTCTTGCATTTTTTTTGGACCAAAACAGTAGTTTTTCATGCCTAAACATCTTGGGTCCTACAGACCCACTTGTGTGGACTGTCAGCCAGTAATGTGGCCTGCCGTCCACTATTAGATGACCTCCCCTCTTGTTGTAAAGGTTAGAAAAATTTGGAGCAAAATTTTTTCTTTCTCTCTACAATTCTCTCTCTCTTTTGCAAGTTCTTAAGCCTTTGCCTATACACTCTAAACCAAACCTTGTGGTATTTTTGCTAAGGTACTTTTGAGTTTGCTTTTAGCTTTTGAGGGTGTGTATATTTTGGTTTGCAACTCAAAAAGGATATCCCTCTTCAAGAGGTATAATTCTTAGCTTGTTTCTTTGCTTTATTTGCCACCTTTTCTACTATTCTTGGATTGTTTTTTGGACTGTTTTTACACTGAATTTTTGGGTTGAAGCTTGAGGTTTAAGGCCATTTAAGGTAGATGGGTTAATAGCCGTTCTTTGAGCCTTGTTTCTAAGGCCATTGCCCTTGTGTTTCCCATCTTCTCATCAACTTTTTTTGAGCTTTTTACTACTGATTTTCAAAGGCAAAAATCATGTTTTGAACTCCCAAAAATGGAGGGGTTAGCCTTCCTTCCTTGTACTTGCTTACTAGCTTAAATTACTCCATGTTTTAGCTTATTGTTTTAGCTATTGTTAGCTCAATTCCAACACTTTTTGGACTTTTTTTTAGCACTATTTTAGGACTATTTTTAGTTGTTCATTGCATTTGAGCTTTGTATAGCATGCTTGTAGTATAATGGTCCTCATAGGTTTGGTGGTTTAGGCCTTAACCACCAACCTATTTGAGTTGATAGTGTCTATTTCTTGCTTTCCATACTTGTTTTCATCTCTAAACACCTCTACAACCTCCCTCATTTCTTGGCTTTTTTTTTTTCTTTAAAAGTTATTTCAAACTAATTGTTTGTTTAAGCTTGAGATTGAGGTATTGTGCTTAATGGTTTAATCCCTTTGGGGGTTCATTATCAACGGCATGACACTTCTCTCATGCCTAAAACAAGTCTTGGTTTGGTACTCCTTTCCATTAGAGGACTTAAAGCTCACTTTTGGACTCAATGAATTAATGAATGGAAGGTAATTAAAATGAAGTAATAAAATTAGGACTAAAAGTGATGCAAGATAATAAAATAAACTTAGGTTCAATCGGACATTAATTGAATCTATTGAGTCTTGAGTTGTTTCATACTTGTTAGTGATGTAAATTGTTCAAGAGTCAATGTCAACCACTTCCCTTGATCAATCTATGATAGGGAGGGGGTTTTGAGAGTCTTTAAATTGTGCACTTATTGAATTGTGTCCCTTGATTCATAAGTCATCACGCATTGAAATTGCGCCGATTGATGATTTGCCAATCAAGCCTATCCATTCTTTGACCTGTTTAATGATAAGGATAGGCAGGGTGGACAAACATCCCATAAGGATACTCTGGTTTGTGCTCTGTTTGTCCTCTGTTGCTGCAGGAGAGAATCAAAACCAGTGGCCGGCAGGCCACTTCTTCTGGACAGCAACCCCCTATTAGTGGCCTGGCGGCCACTACTTCCGGGTTGTCGGCCACTTTTTTTAGGTAGGCAGTCCCTTTTTTCCAGCAGAGCAGAGCAGAGCAGAAGCTAAGGTGAAAAATAGTGCATTTTTCCAACTGTGCAATAGAGGCATTCTAGTAGCAAAACGGAGAGCATTATCGGGTGGAAATCCGTATCCATTCATGAGCTCTCCCTCGATCCTCGAGATCCATGAAATGATGTTGTAATAGTATTAGTGTTATGCTTAGAATATGCTAGTTAGCTATGTGTTGTACTTATTTAATTAGCTAGAATAGTTAATTAATTTGTTGTTGTAATAATTAGTTAATTAGCTAGTGTAGTTAATTTACTTTATTCGGTTTGTAATAGTTAATTTATTAGCTTAGCTAGATTATTCATTCGGACCATCTTGTGCGAGGGCCAAACATGTAATAATGTGTATATCTTCCAACCCCACGTCTTTTTCCCGTTTACTTACTTGCTTATGATGGGTAGTTTAGAACATCATGCTTCTTTTAGCATACTCCATGATTTGGGTTACTTGCTTATGATGGGTAGTTTAGAACATCATGCTTCTTTTAGCATATTCCATGATTTGCATCCTCTTGTTTTGCATGTACCAAGGCTCGGTTAATCATTCTAACAAA
This sequence comes from Camellia granthamiana, assembly GCA_036172215.1. Classification (NCBI taxonomy): domain Eukaryota; kingdom Viridiplantae; phylum Streptophyta; class Magnoliopsida; order Ericales; family Theaceae; genus Camellia; species Camellia granthamiana. The sequence continues at coordinate 94,239,432 of CM069911.1, read as the reverse complement.
GCATTGTCGTTTACATACTTTATTGAAAATGTGTTTAAACCACATGTTATCAAATTGATTCACATGTCATATTAGTAGCTGAGTCTATCAAATTGCATATTGCATGTGTTACATTAGTCATTTGTATAGTCAGGAGCATGCATGTTTTCTAACTCTTTTGCTTGTTTTGGCTCGCCTTGGAGTACTAGGTGAGCATTTTGTTGCTTTAGCATATTGCATGAGTGTGATTGTTGCCATGTCTAGCATGCTTACCATGAGGCTAATTGCTTAATTGATAAATTGCTTGAATGCCTATGGATGAAGGCTAATTGCTTGAATTGGAATAATTTGAGTAATGTACATATGCGATCACTTTTTCAAGTGGTACATATTCGAAACAAGTTTCAAAAACAAACATGAAATCAAAGTGTTCTAATTTTTGCAAATTAGTTTACACTTGTGTGCGCATCACATAGTAAAGTTAGTCTAATAATCGAAACAAGAGCATATAATGTAAATCAGATTCACATCATGATTAGTAGAGCCCGAAATTTGATCGGGCGAGTGAGGTGCTCAATTCATGACCTTCCCCTCTAATACCGAAGTTCCCGAGCTGAGACAATCTTGGTGATGATGGACACATGGCCTTCAGCATGAGTCATGGGTTTCCTAAATTTCTCCAAAATATTTAGTCGGTGACTCTGTATCTGGCAAAGTAGTCCATTTTTGGCATTTTGATTCAAAATCGATTTTCCAAAAGATTTGTCAGATTTGGACTCTTATGTGTTTATCTATTTCATATTGCACTTGTGGAATCAGATTCAAAACCACAAGAGTCCGAACTGTGGGGCTAGTTGTATCTGAAAGGAGCACGAAAAGTCAAGCTACAGAGGGTTACGACCATTATTCTGCATGACATGATCCACAAAGAGGTTGAGGTGTACGTGGACGACATGATTGTCAAGTCAAAGAACGAGAGGGCTACTACACCACGCTGGAGAAATTCTTTCAACAAATCAGGGAATACAGATTGAGGTTAAACCCACAAAATTGCACCTTTAGTGTAACTGCAGGAAAAATACTGGGCTTTCTGATCACACAGAGTGGAATTGAAGTAGATCCTTCCAAAATCAAGGCCATCGTAGAAATGCCACCACCAATGACAGAAAACAAGGTGCGTGGCTTTCTGGGTAAAGTGCAATTTATAAGACAGTTTATTTCCAAATTAACATTGTCTTGTGAACCACTATTTGGTCTCCTGAAGAAAGGGATGAAATTTCGATGGGATGATTGATGTCAGTTTGCCTTTGAACAGGTTAAGCAGTACCTCCAGAATTCGCCTGTGTTGTCGCCGCCAGAGCCGGGGAAGGCTTTGATTCTGTACTTATCAGTAATAGATACGACCATGGGATATATGCTCCCTCAAGAATCTGAAGATAGGGTGGAGAAAGCCATCTACTACTTGAGCAAGAAAATGCTAGACTACGAGACCCAGTACATTCCTTTAGAGAAAGCTTGTCTAGCCTTGGTATGGGTTACCAGGAAGTTGAGGCACTACTTGTTAGCTTATCTGTAATCTTGGTTTCGAGATTAGATACCATCAAATATTTTTTTGAGAAACCAATGCTTATGGGTAGGCTGGCTCGTTGGTTGCTTCTTCTCTTCAAATTTGATCATAAATATGTCACCCACAAGTCAGTTAAAAGAGGAGTTGTAACGGAGTTCATGGCAGACCACCCGGTAGAAGGCGATGAGGCAGTGGAATACTTGTTCCCAGATGAAGACATTCTGCAAGTTGAAGATGAAACTTGGACGATGTACTTTGACGGAGCGTCCAATTAGTACGGTTATGGGATAGGTGTGTTGCTAGTAGCACCTGATGACTCCCGGATACCTTTAGCCTTCAAACTCCGGTTCAAGGCGTCCAACAATGAAGCAGAATATAAAGCGTGTATTATTGGTTTAGAAGCTACCCTAGAACTAGGGGCAATAAGGTTAGATATCATCGGGGACTCGAACTTGGTTGTTTTTCAAGCAAACGGAGACTGGAAAGTCAAAGAAGAGAAAATAAAGGTTTACCATTAGGCCTTGGATATGCTGATTCCAAGGTTTGAAAAGCTGACATTCATGCATCTATTAAGAGAGAACAACAGGTTCGCCGATGCTCTGGTAACTTTATCTTCTATGGTAGACATCCCACTTGGGATCCGGATGCGTTCGATTATCATCAAACAGAAATACACGCCGGCTTATGAAACTATTGCCGCGATAGATGAAATACAGGACAAAAACCCCTGGTATTACGATATTTGGAACTTTTTGGAAAATGAGACAAATCCACCAGGGGCAAATGCCAAGGACAAACGGGGAATACGGCGTCTGGCCGTCCAATTTATCATCTGTGGAGGTAAGCTATATAAGGGAGGTCATCTGGGAATGCATAAACTGTGTGGAGGAAGAGGAATCGAAGCGCCTTATGGAGGCTATCCAAGGCAGAAAATGCGGGGCGCATATGAATGGTGTGATGCTTGGCCGAAAGATCCTCAGATAAGGCTATTACTGGTCCACCATGGAAGAGGATTGTATTGGTTTTGTGCAGCGATGCCACAAATGTCAAATTCATGCCAATCGCATGAATATTCTGCCATCAAAGCTCTACAACATGACTTCACCATAGCCTTTTGCATTCTGGGGAATCGACGTTATCGATGCTGTCTCGCCAAAGAGGTCGAATTGGACATGAATATATCTTGGTGGCGATTGATTATTTTATGAAGTGGGTGGAAGCTCAATCCTATGCAGTGTGTGGAGGCATCACATGTGGCCAAATTTATCAGAAACAATATCATCTACCGACACGAAGTACCGAACGAGATCACATCAGATAACAGCTCGTACTTCAAGAAAGAGGTGATAGACTTGTTGGAGAAATACAACGTGGCTTTTTATAAGTCATCCACATACAGGCCACAAACCAATTGGAGCTGTTGAAGCCGCCAATAAGAATATCAAGAACATCTTGCAGAAGATGGGTTGAAACCTACAGGGACTGGCCGGATAAATTGCCATTCGCACTCTAGGGTTATAGAACCTCGATCCAGACATCTACAAGGGCAATCCCTTATTCTCTCGTCTATGAGATGGAAGTCGTTTTGCCAATTGAAATTGAAGTGCCATCATTGTGAGTTATGGCTGAGTGTCAGATAGCCGAGGCGAACTGGCCACAGAGCAGATTTGAGGAGTTAATGTTGTTTGATAAAGAGGAGGCTAAAAGCATTGTATCATGTTCAGGGTTACCAGCATAGAATGGCCAGGGCTTTGTGCTGAAAGACAACCGAGCTCCTTGTCCATGACCCTAGGGGCAAGTTCAAACCCATTGGACTAGTCCTTACATTATCAAAGCTATCTGGCCAAGAGGGGTAGTTATTCTCATGGACCTAGATGGCCTGGAATTTTCATAGCGATCAATATAGACAAGTTGAAGAAATACTACCCCTGAGAAGCTCGCTAGGCTGAAAACCTGGCAGGGCGACCTAGGCAAAAATTGGAGCATGGAAAACTTAGAAATAAAGAAAAACTGAGCTCGCAAGGTTTGAAAACCCTAAAGGGCGACTTTGGCAAAAGTTAGAGCGCAAAATGAAAGAGTCAATACTTGAGTGAACCTGAACTGAACTATGTAAGGCCTGATTCCTATCTTTGGGATAACATACGCAACTTTATCCTGAAGTTTGGCCGTAACTATCTCCAACTCAACTGTCTTGTCTGTTTTTCTGATCAGGTCATCTTTGTTCATCATCTGTTAGTTTGGTTGTGATCTTTATTTTGGGAAAAAAAGTTGGTTACAATGCAGAGCAGTAATGGTATGGAATCAGGGGCAATCATGATGTTTTGATTCGAGGTTTGTACATCTTGAGGGTTTGATTCTATTAGTTTGGTTGTACATCATGTCGAAAATGATTTTGGAAAGTTTTAATAAAAATTGATTTTCTTCAAATTTTACCTTTTACAACTTAGACCATTTTTGGGAACCATATAATTCTATTGATTTCAACACAAGTACATTTTCCAACTCTCTGATACAAATCAAAGTTGCTTTTACATCATAAAACTTGAAAAGAAAGGTCAAAGCAATAAACTAGGGGCATAGGTGAGTTTAGGTGGCTCCTGCGTCCTCTGCTTGTGCTTGCAGAGCCTTCTGTAGCCAAAGTGGGCCCGACTTGTGTCTCATTCTTGAGCCAAGCCTAGCACTTGCTAGAAAGGGGGCATAACTGAAAGTAGGGGCAGGGGCTAGATGCTCTCTCGTCCTCCATGCAGCAAGTTACTGAGCCAGGTGTGAAACACGAATTGGGAATGAAGCCGGGAATTCTACCCCCTTTTTTGGGGCAGGTTTGATCATGCCCGAACTGGCGTCTGAGCTGAAAAGGGAAAAGTTGAACACGCAGTGGCGTGAGGCTAATCAACTATATACTTGGCTGTCGGGTCATGCTGTAACTCATCTCAGTTAAATTGAGCCAGGGGGCAACGCCAAGCTATGTTAGCTTCAGATCTACTGCACGTCCAATTGCACCACCATCCTTCATTAGGAAAGTCCACCAGTCGCTGGCGAAAAAAATAAGCTCGAGCTGAATACTCGGGGCAAGGGTCCACCACCTTCAGCTTATCCATGAGCCATACCTGGGGAAGGGATGAAAAATAAGAGAGATTAAAGAATAGAGAGATGTGCATAGAGAGAAAAGTAAAGAAAGGGCTTTGAGAGAAAATAGAGCATGAGTACCGAGTGATGTGCGAGTCATATATCAGAAAGGGTGGGAACAATACCTAAAGACAGTAGTGGACTCTCCGCAAATGCAGTGGTCTCTCACTGATGAAAAGCATCTAAGCCCATCAGGGTCTCGGCCAGCGTCGCAAACTGATACAACACTTACCCTTTTTCAAACATTGGGCCATTTTGATCAACTGAATGCTAGTTCTGCCGTAACTAGGGGCAAGAAAGAAATACGCAAGCATACATAAACAGAGGAGCATGTTGCCGAAAACCTCGCCAGAGAGGGTCGCCTCTGTCACCCATGTTAGAAAATCGATGAATCAAGCTGGGGTATATCTAGTTCTCCGTCATGGGCCAACAATCGAGCTTCATGCAAAGTAAGCCCACACATTCATCCTAAAGGGGGCTGAGGCATGATTTCTTCATCATGCTAGGTTTCTATCAATGCTTGAAATTCTTCAAGAGTCGGGCACATTCCTCTGTTCTGAAGCGAAATACATGCGTAATTAGGTTCTCAGCATCAAGCCGCAGCATGGAGGAATGGAAACAAAGCGGCGTATAGCTTAACGAAAAAAGGCATTTTTACACCGAAACCACAAAAATTTACCTTTTCTGTGCCGTCTAAAGTGGCTATCCAATCCGTTGAGCTTTTTGGCAAGGAATATCTCCATATGTGGAAGAAACAGCAGCAAAAATGAGGTTCTGGTGAAAAAAATCACAAAGAAAGACCTTTTGTAGAAGATAGAGCATGAGTGGAGGCCAGCTATCAGCCGTCCTGGTGGATCCGTCACAAGTGGCCGGCCGCCCACTTTTAGTGGCCTACCGTCACTTGTAGGGCCTAGCAGTTTTGGCAGTGCTGGTTTTGTCTTGGTCTTTGTGTTTTGAGGTCTTGTTTTGAGTCTTTTGATTTTAGCAAGTGTCCATATCTGTGTTTGAGTTGTTTTTGTTCTGTTTATCGAGTTGTATTTTGTATTTTGGTCGTTGGTTGACTCATTACCCGATTAAGAACATCGTGCCAATACAAGTTTTTATTTTTGGTTTCAAATTCAACTCTATTTTCATTCTGCAAATGTGGTGATCATGATGCAAAAACAATAACTCTTTTCATAAAACTGCAGGGTTTTACCCCGATCATAGTTTTTACAAAAAAGAGTACAAGTTTTCAAAAGCAAAAGTAAAAGTCTATCTGAAGCTATACATGTGCCTGAACTACCAAAATAAAAGAAACTAAACAAAAAGTAGAAAAATCAGCACCAGTCATCTCAAGCTCGAGAGGGCACTCTTCGTCCTCTTCCTCAGAGGGGACTCAGGGGCACTGTCTCCGTCAGCTCCACTATCAGAATCAGACTCTGAGCCAGAGCTGATTATCATCATCTCCGCTTCCTACCTCAGAGTCAGCCTTGGCGTCATCTCTGATCCCTGACCCCGAGCTAGCATCATCGCCTCTGCTCTTAGACTTAGAGTGTCGGCTCACAGCCTCCTTAGAGTCACTGGCCTTGATATCATCCCCGCTCAATACAGGCTCAGACTCGCTGCTTTGCCTCCGGATCACTCTTGCCTCTACCTCGCCCTCAGCGCTTATCTCAGCCGCGTGCTAGGGCCCGTCTCTCTCTCCTCCCTGCCGCCAGAGGAGGTGCTGCTACTGCTGGTGTCCCTTGGTATAGATGGGAACTGGAAAAAACAAGTGTTGATATGTCAGATACAATGCAGCATGCGGAATGAATGCAAAAGGTATAATATGAGTACAGTGTGTCGGTGTAGTGAATCAGTACAGTATGGGGTGTGTGAATGTTACTGTATGTGTATCAGTGTACCAGTGAGATGTGATGGTGTGGTGCATAACAATGTGAGGTAGGCAGTGAAATGTGTGGAAAATAGGAAAAAAATACTTGGATACCGTGGAGATCAAGCAACGTCTCTCTCCTCTGTACCATTCCAATCAGAGAAGCTACCAGCTAGAGTAGGCCCTCTATGTACTCAATTAGTGTCTGCAAGTGCATTTGAATGATCAATATCTGGTGTAATTAATATCTAGAAATGAAGAGTGCGATTACAAGTTGTTAAAGTGTGGTTCATACTGAGGGTGCGCCACGGGCTCTGACATACTCGTGCCCTACCTTAGATGGCTTTATCAGAATCTGATAAGCTGACCTAGTCGGCCGCCAACATGTAAGCGCCAGTGGGAATCGCCGGCTAACAAGCAACCCCTACACAACGGGAGGGCCTCCCCAATATCGGCCTCGATCTCCTGAGCAGCCTCACCCCGCCAAAAGAGCACCTACTGCATCGCCCACGTGAATGCCCTGTCAGGGGTGGCATGAGATGAGTCTGGATAAAATTCACATAATCGCCCTCCGCTCTAAACTAGTCGGCATCCAGCGCCACCATAAACTAAATAATAGCCCCGGTTTAGAGGCTATCGGCTATCCTCATGGATGTTGAGGATGACATAGGAACGACTGGGACAGGTGAGCCCAGAGTCTGGCGTATGAAACGCTCACCTAAGAACCGGGCCCAGCAAAGTGGGCCCTCCAACAAAATTCAGAATCGAGATATGCCCAAGCCCCGACAATTGGTCCCTCACTCCGGCTGGCATCGTCACCCAGGGCTGCCACGTAATCTGCAAACAGAAAATGTACAAATTGTTAGTTGCCATCAGTTGTCGAAGTATGAATCTAGAACAGTAGTAAAGCATGAATGACTGTGAGTTTCGGATTACCTTTTGCGCGACTACCGTATCGAAGTATCGGCGATAAAAGGCGAATTTCATATCGTCGCAGCTCTAGCTCTGGCGCTAGCACCGGGCGTCATATCATTGCAAGCAAGGCACGACGGGAGGATTTCATCCGTTGGCTCTGGAGCTAGAGCCAGGAAATAAACCGTAAACCCATAGCTACAAGAACAGGTCAGTAGTGTTAAGTACAATGTGTCAACAAGATATAAAATAGAAAGTACAAAGCAGAAAGCACAATCTATCAACAGATATAAAATAGAAAGTGCAAAGTAAAAAGCACAATGTGTCAACAAATTATAGAATAGAAAGCGCAAAGCAGAAGCACGATGCGCGAACTGATATTGAATAGAAAATGCAAAAGCAGAAAGATGTGGTGTGCATACCTCCCAGGGCATCTCCAGTAGCCTCCGACCCGCTCTCCCTTCCTGCGGGAAGTGGAACTGATATAGCCGGTAGAGTGTGGCGAGGCCAGCTCCACCCCCCCAGTCGTAAAACTAGACTCGAGGCAAGGTCACGAGGGCGCTCAGTAAGTACAAACCCACGGTGCTCCATCTGTTTGCAAACAAGGTGGTATTGAGGAGGAATATCAAGAAGCCTCGGACGTACTGCTCTACCTCCTCCTATGTCTCGGGCTCATTCCCGCTGAAGTGCTTGAAAAACCAGCTATATCTTACCATCGCTAACCTGCATAGAGGTGGGCGCACTCCAAGAAGGTAGATCCAACCCACCTCCCAATTACCCATATCCATGTCCAAAGGGGATCGGATCACCCCCTACTCCTACACTTGTGATCATAGAGAAGTCATAGGGAGTCATCGTTCATCTCCCAGTGGAAGAGAAGTGGAAAGAGTTCGTGGTGTCTCACCACATCTTCACAACGCTCCGAGTAGAGCCCGGCTCACCATGTGTTGTGAGAAGCCAGTGCAGAATAAGCCAAAGCTGGCCTCATCAACAAGGTTGTGCACCTCGGGCAGGAAGCTCATTGATACCAATCTCTGGCTGCCACTACCTCGTAAGCCCTGCAAGAACGAGAGTCCCCTTGTGGCAAAGAAATAAGTGAATAAGATGCAGAACAGTGATAAAAGAGCAGCCAGATGAAAGGCAGTGTAAGAAATGTAGT
>CM069911.1:94072634-94230634 GCA_036172215.1 Camellia granthamiana | reverse complement strand
GACTCATACACAGGCCTCTTGCCTTTAGCATGCATTCTGTCCACTACAGGTTCCACCACTAATGGGCGTTGCCTGTCACCAGCCGGATACGGCCTCTTGTTGTGAGCATTGGTTGATTTAGGACGTCTCTGAACATCCTTATAGTATTGCTTCCCATCAATTGGAAGCCCCTTTAACCATTTGTAACTTAATCTGCATCTAGGACACATCCTCTGCACTACAGCTGCTTCGAGAGAATCATCGTCCAGTGCTTCTTCATCAGAGTGTTCCCTCTGACGTGAGAAACCTTGTCCAATAGTTGGTGGGTTTCCAATCTCCTTCTTGGCAGTTGTCTGGTTGGCAATATGCATTTGCACGTTGACCTCTTCCAATTCCTGCAGAGATAGATTCTGAAAGTTTGGTACAACCACATTAGCCGCGCTTTCTCCAACTTCTGGAAATGGGTTGCTGTCAATTCCCATGGCTTTTTCTGTTTTGGCTGGGAACTTCAAACTTCCTTTTCGAATTTGCTCTTGGATCCTGTCTCGAAAAACAATACAGGTTTTAGTTGAGTGAGACCAAGAATTATGCCATTTACAGTACACTTTTCCTTTAAGTTCTTCTGGAGATGGCAGTTTAACTCCCTTTGGTAACTTAAGGAAATTGGCTGCAAGCAAATGATCAAAAATGTCATCTGCTTTTGTTAAGTCAAAAGAATACTTTCGGTGAAAGTCTTTCTTTTTAAACTGTTGGTCGATGGTTGTATCCTTATGAATTAATGCTTCACAGATTACAGGTTCTTTGCCCACAATCTCTGCTGCATCAATCTCATAATTGGGATCTCTATAATACGTCTTATACGAAGCATTATTTCGATCTTGTTCCTCCTCTAGTAATGCTTCATATCGAGACACCTTATAGGTTAATTCGACCAAATCCCTAAATTCAGTTGAGTCAAATTTCTTTCGAAGCCTGAACTCTAAACCGTTTTGAGCCAATCTTACAAATTCTGACTCTGGAAGGATGACCCTACATTTATTTCGAGCCCTTTTAAATCTGGCAATAAACTGAGTGGCCTTTTCTTCAGGCCTTTGACTCAATCTTGCCAAGTCTGCCATGGACACCTCTGGCTCCGATTGGAAGAATTGGGCATGAAATGCCTCTTCCATTTGTTGCCAATTTTGAATGGAGCCAGGTGTAAGGTTGATATACCATACAAAGGCTCCCCCAGTCAGGGAATTTGGAAATAATCTCAGTTTCATGTAATCATGATTAGTGAATTCACCACATTGAGCAGCGAATCTGGCAATGTGCTCTACTGTTGATTGATTTCCAGTTCCATAGAACAAGGTAAAATCTGGTATTCTGAATCCTCTTGGATATTCATGTACCCTATCTACCCATTCTGGGTATGGTTTTCTGTATACAGGAGTCTGGACCCCCCGAGCCATCGGTCCACACATCTCCCTAACAATATCAACAATTTGGTCCCTCGGGACCATATTCTGTGCCTGCTGAACCAGTACTGGAGGAACAAACACAGGGTTTGGTGGACAAACTTGTGCTTGTGGCCCTCTTGGTCCATAAGGTGGTACATTTGGGACTGGTTGCCCCTGTGGTACAGGTTGCTGTTGGGGATATGGGTAACCCCTTTGAGCCTGTCCTGCGAAGGGACCTGCGAAAGGTGCTGGAACAGGTGTTGTGTCCCTTCCATTTACAGGAAAACTCTCCAACCCCCCGGGTATAAATTCAAACAAAGGATTATTATATCCCCTAGTGCCAGGTATGGCTTCGAACATGGGATTTGTAACCACTCTCATGCCAATTTCTTGTACTTGCCCAGATCCACCAACATGTGTGGCTTCATTGTTGGGTACTGAGGCATTTTGGCCTACTACAGGCCTTGAAATGGGTTCATACCAAGACTGAGGCGATGGTCTTTCATAATTCTGAGTACTAGTCTGACCATTAGATTGTCCATTAATTTGCATAGGCTGTTTTTCTCTAGCCAATCTTTGCTGAGGGACATTTAAAACTTCCTCTGTGTGTCTTGTATTTGTTGGTTGGTGGTTACTCATTCGATCCAAAAAGGATGTTGCCCACCTTTCCATGGTGTTCATTAATTGTTGTCCCATAGCATCTACTAAGCCATCCCACGGATTTGTTGGCTGAGTAGATGGAACGGTGGATGTTCCAATTCCTTGGTTTCGTCCAATATTATGAACATATGGTTCTTGTCCAGAAGTACTGGTCTGTTCGACCATAGGTTCTGATAACATAGGAGCCTCCACAGGATGTGTTATCACATTATCCTCTGGATTAGGTATTTCTACCTCTCCTTCTACGCCTTCTTCCAGACGTTCATTTTCTCCTTGTCGTCTTCTTCTAGCCATTTTAAATTACGTCCCACCGGGCGTGCCAAAAATATATGTTGGCTTTTTGGCTTTTCGAAGGATAGTTTTGTGAATGCGAGCGTGCCAGCAAGGATCAATCAGTCCTTACAGAAATTATAATTGCCAACCAATTTATCAGACGATTGTGTTTTTTTTTAGTTCTTTCAGCCTCAATGAAGAGGACTTTTACTGGTGGCTTGACTTAGGAGAAATTAAGAAAGATAACAAGCAATATGAAGAACAATCGCAGTATTTCATTAAAAATGAACACTTACAATAGTCCAAACTCAGCCTCGAAGAGGTTTACAGCAACAGTCTACTTGAATCTACTTGAAACTACTCCTAGGAATCGAAGTGCAGTGCAGATATTTAAAGGACAAGTATTTAAAGTGCAGGTATTTAAAGTGCAGGAAATGTAAAACTGGGAAAGAAAATATAAAGTAAATGACTGGTTTGTATGATCTGAGTCTGGGGCTTTTTTCTGGGGACTTCCTTGCTATTTATACTTGCCAAGGATGACCTTCGAACTGCACTCCAAACCGTCGAACTGCTCCTCCATGATTGCTGATCATGCTGCCTTAGAAGTAGTTCCACTACGCCATCACTTGCAGTTAAACTTCCCTCTTATATTTGAATTTGAATATGAGTAACCGTTGAGGCCACGTCATCTTTCGTTTCTTTATTGATCTGGTGCTACTCGGATCATGTGAGAACCAATTGTCATTGCCACGTGTACGATCAGGATTGAAGATATGAATCATCTTCCCATAATACCCTTATTCTGCCACGTGTCGAATTGTTATTGGCTTTTACAAAATATGTAGCCAACAAAAATATAATATTTGAATGGTTTAATTATTATTTTTATTGTTTGGTTTGACTTACTATTTGTATGGTTGAATATTATTATTTTTATTTGTATTGTTTCAGTTAATATTGTACACTTTGAACATTATTATTTTTAATTTTTACATCTTCAATTAATATTTGTATGATTTGAATATTATTATCTTTTATTTTTATTACTACTGATTGTTAGTTTTTCCTTTTAGTTAAGTAATTTTAAATAAGTTTTTTTGTTCATATTAATTTTAGCCATACATTTCATTTTAATTGTATAATTTTTTTTATATCTATTTTGAGCTATTATTTTTAAAATTTAAAATTTATATATTTAATATTAGTCTTATTTTAAAGATATCGTTCATATATTTTTAATGATATTATTTTTAGAAAAATTAAATTTTTATATTAAAAGTTATATATAATTTATTAAAATAAATAATAATCTAAAAGAAATGAAAAAAGAAAGAAGACAGGAAGGAGAGTGGGTGAGAGAAAAACGTGAGAAAGAAAAGGAGGGGGAGAGAGAGAGCGAACAGAAGAGAGAGTAGAGAAACGTGATAAAAAATGACAGGATAGGCGCGTGTAAGTGGAAATAAATTTCTCAGTTGATAATTAATTTTGATTTTCCTACTACTTTGAAGTTTGAAATTCTAAGCCTCCGTAATGAGACAAAGTATACTTAGGCTTAGTTTGGGGTAATCTATATAATTCATCTTTTTATTTTTTTATCTTTTTTCTATCACATCCACTTCTCTACTTTTTTGCACATCTTTTTATAAAAAGACAAAAAATACACTTTTTTAATACAGCCCAAACCAACCCTTAATCATTATGTGATGATTCTTCTGTCAGGATCAGTGAGATTGTCCGCATGCATGTTTGGAACACAACTGCCGGTCATCAACTACCAACCATGCAGGCAGTACGCAATTATTATTGTATACGTCTACTAATTCTCCCATATTTTTTAGGAAAAGTTTGACATCCCAGAATTAGAGATTTATAATTTATCGGGAATGAGTTTCGTTTGGTAATTTAATATTTTAATTTAAAAATTAAAAAATGATTAAAATATTTAAAAATTAACAATTTATAATAAAAAGTTAAAAATTCTTTTTTTTTTTGTATATCTTTTCGTAAAAAAATTAAAAAATCACTTCAAATATATTAATTTTTTTTACTTCATATTTTAGCTAAAAACCAACAAATTACTAAAATAGTCTGTTTCCAAACGAGACCTGAGGCCTGAGGTCTCGTTTGGCATGCAACACTTTAGCTTAAAAATCAACAAATTACTAAAAAAACTAAATAACCTATAATTATACCAAAAAGTTAAACATTTCATTTTCTTTCTACTTTTTTCATATCTTTTCGTAAAAAATCGAAAAGTCATTCCGAACATACTATTTTTTTTCACCTCATATTTTAGCTACAAAATAAAAAAGTTACTGAAATAACTTGTTCCCAAACAAGACATCAGAGTATGTATAAGAGTATCCTTACCAGCCTATTTATAGTTTAGGAATTTTTGGTGAAAAGCCCCTCCCATTGGGCCTTTTTTATGTGAAGCCCACGTAATAAAATACTGGTTCCAAAAATCTGTCAAATCAAAAAAAATATGGTGAAAAAACTGAAATACCCTTCCATATAAATGGGCAAATATCAAACGATGGAACCGTTTGTCTCCCTCACTCTGTTTCATCGCTTGAACTTGTTGCTCTAAAAACAAATAATAGAAGTATACAATAACAGAGTAAAATTTTACTGTCATTGTATTAAAAAAAAAAAAAAAATAGAACAGATAACACCAAAGTAAAATTTTACTCTCATTCTTTCAAACAAAAACAGAGCACATACCAAAGTACAATTTTACTCTCATTTTGTCAAGCAAAATCAGAGCATATACCAGTAAAATTTTAGTTTCTTCTGTCAAATAAAAACAAAGCACATATTAGAGTAAAATTTTACTTTCATTCTGTCAAACAAAATCAGAGCACATACCAGAGTAAAATTTTAATCTCATTCTTTCAAACAAAATCAGAGCACATACTAGAGTAAAATTTTACTCTCATTCTTTCAAACAAAATCAGAGCACATACCAGAGTAAAATTTTACTCACATTTCTTCAAACAAAATCAGATCATACACAATTAAAAAAAAAACTAATTAACAAATCAATATACTTGATTGAACGCGAATAATAATCAAACATGTGATTGAAACAAAACCTCTAAAACTCTATCAATACTCACAAATTTCGATGAAACTCTCTAAATCTGATATAGATTTGTACATATTTGAAACGTAATATTTCGTTTAATTGAGAGTGTTGGACCAAGGACGAGATCTTCAGATTTTGAGATCGTCTTCATGGATTTCACAGATCATCTTTATTGATTTCACAAATCCTTCTCACTAAGCTCATGTATACAATATCCTCTTCACTGAGCTCATGTATACAAGATCCGTGTATACATGAGCTCGGATTTTCAAATATATGATATATATAAAGGCAATATGATCAAAAAAAATACAATTATAGAATATCCTTATTGAACCACGCGTCTCCTACTTAGGGGCTTTTTGAAAGGAAATTCATTAAGTTGTCCTTTATCCTAAAAAAAGGGCCCAAAAAGGGGAATTTCACCAAAAATTCCTATATTTTATCTTAAAATATTATTAAAAAATTCATTCCTTATTTTAGGAATAATTTTTCATTTACTTTTCTCCAACAAACTTCCTATTTTTTTTCTCTATTCTATTAAAATAATTTTTTACTTCCCCCAACAAATAGACCCAAGACAGAGTGCAGAACAGGGCCAAAACAGAGTACAAAATAGCATCAGCAAAGAAGTAGATCAAAGTAGTCGAAAACAAAGAAGGGCCGAACAATCGGGCGATCGATCGGTCATGCTAATTTTGGACATTTTCTTTCTTTAGCTACAGGGCACTCACGAGACATCCGAGAGGGCATCTCCTTCACGCCTTTAGCGAAGTAAAATAAGAATTTATCAAATATGAGGGAGCTACAGTGACTCCCTACAAATAGGGAGTCACTGTAATAGCATTTATATTTGGGGAGTTGGATAAGGGATCTGATGGGAAAGAATTTCTGAAAAATTAACCACTTATAATAGCAAAAAGCTATTATAAGAGAGCTGCTGCAGATTCTCTAATAACGATTAAAGTGATGAAATATGAATTCACGAATAAAATAAATTTGAATATTGATGATTGTTTTCAAATAAATTTTAGATAGATAATTCTAAATTTATAGGCTCTGTTTGGTAAGTGGATTTTTAGTTTTTTTAGTTAAAATTCACAAAAATATAAAATAGGCTAAAATAATCAATAAGATAAAATGTCACATCAAATCTATAATTTTTTCATTTTTTCTCTCACAAATATTATATCTAACTATAAAAAAAATCTAACAATCTTTCTAAATACAAAAATTTTAATCTACTAAAATAATCAAAAATTAAAATAATTAATTAAAATAACAAACCTCCCAAACAAGGCCACAATATTACTAATTTTTTTTTTGAGGAGATCCAGTTAAAGGCGAGAATGTCCGCATGTTTGGTACACAACTGACAATCAGCCACTAACAACCACCCTAGGGAAATAAAAAAGGGCAAAAAAAAAAAAAAAAATCCTTCAAATCTGATTCTTATATCAAAATAAATCTTAAATTTTTAATTTTGTTAATTTAAACTCTTAACTTTTTTATTTTTTTTTCAATTTAAACTATTTATCTATTTTTATTAAGTAAAATTAATCAAAAAATAATATTTTAAACATTTTATATATACTTACACTTAATAATTAATTTTTTTTTTGTTAATTTTACTTAATAAAAATAGATGAATGGTTTAGATTGAATTAAAATCAAAAGATAGATTTAAATTGATAAAATTAAAAATTAAAAATTTATTTTGTTAAAAAACTCAAACTTGTAATTGTTCAACAAAAAAAAAAAAAAGTAAAAAAAAATAAATAAAACTACTACCAACCATGCAGTGCATAATTATTATTGTATACGTCTAGTATATGTTGCACGTGCGAGATGCTCAAATCGGTGAAAATCCATTTTATTTTATTTATTTTCATAGCAGCTACTACTTAGGTAAGTAAATTATATTTTGCCCCCTCCCTTTTATGTTTGATTAATTTTTTACTTTGGTCTTTAATTTTTTTATTTTAATCTTTTATAATTCAAGTGTTTTTTTTTTTTTAATTTACTTCAAAAAGTAACCTACATTTAAAATTAGATAAAAAAGAAATATTTTATTGTATATACATACCTTTATAAGCTCAAAACTCTAATATAATAATGGAAAATGTATTTATGTTGTGTGATAGTTAACTTGACATTTTTTTTTGTCTAATTTTGAACATAAGTTAACTTTAGGATTAAACTAAGAAAAACTTAAAATATAAAAGGTCAAAAAAAAAAAAAAAAAAAAAAAAAAAAAAACCTTAAGGGTCAAACAGAAAAAATGACCCAATATAAAAGAAGAACATGTAATTTACCCAAAGCATAAATTAATATTCCATTCTGCAATAGGTTGGTACAGTTAGAAAGTTAAAAAATTACTAAAAAATTTAAAAATTCATACAAAATACGAGTAAATTATATTATTCCTTTATATTTTACTATTTTCTCATTGTGACCTTTGAATTTTTTTTCTCCATTTGATCCCTTTTAAGTTTTTCTTGGTTTACTCTTAAAGTTAAATTTTGTTTAAAATTAGACAAAAAAATACCACATTAATTGGCATATAACATATAAAAAATATTATTATATTAGAATTTAGGTTTGTGTTAGAGATGTGAGTTATATATAATAAAATATTTTTATACCACGTGATTGTCAATGTGTCATTTTTAATCTAATTTGGGACATAATAGCTTTACAATTAAATTAGAAAAAATTTGAAATATAAATTGTCAAAGTAGAAAAAAAAAAAAAATAATTTTAAGAGCCAAAATAATAATAATAATAATAATAATAATAATAATAATAATAAAATCTAACATATAGTCACAGGTCCTTTCACATTCTTTTTTATTTTGCACGTTCTAAAAAGCCATTCTAAAATACTTTGGTCATGTTTGAGGTATGTTTCAGAAAAATTTCAATTTTTTTTTAAAAAAAAAATAGAAACTAGTTTGATGAAAATAAATATAAAAAATATAATATTAAACTTTTAAAAATTATTTTCAGCTTCCCATAAGAAAAAATTATATAAAAATGATAAGTATTTTTTTTTTTATTTCTTTCACTAAATTAATTTTTAGTTTTTTAGAAAAAAAAAATTCTAGAATAAGTATATGAAAATCAAATCAAACAAGGCCTTTTTTCAAGTCATATATATATATATATATTTTTCTTTCCAAAAAGTCACTACAAAAATCACATCCCAAACAAATCCTAAATTCATCACGTGATTTTTAATTTTTTTTATTTGACATAATTTTATTAATTTCTCTTTTAATAATATTAAAATGATTAAAATTAATAGAAAGGTGAAACACCAATAAATTTCAAAATATGATCTTGTGAACTATTTAGTCCTTCATTTTTTTTTTCTTATGAACCCAAATGTGCCTTTAAAGTAAAAATTACGCAAAAAAGTAGTCACTTACATATTTATGTTTAATTTTTTAGGGATAAAAAGGAGTTTTTCCAAATGCGAAATTACACATTTGGCAATCCGCACTATAGAAGTTTTAGATTTGCTCTGTTTCTGGAACAAATCTCACATTGCAAATAAAAATGTAACACTCCAATAACGTGACACTCTAGTGTAACATACTAAAAAACTTTTTATTGTATTTTTTCAAAACATAACAATGTAACACTAAAAAAAAAAAAAAAAAAACTTTAGTGTACTTTTTTCCAAACATAATACTCTAATGTAATACACAAAAAAAGTTCTTAATATATTTCTAAATGTAACACTCCAATCAATGTAATCCCAAACGTAACACTCCAATGTAACACACCAAAAATATTAAAAAAACTCATTAGTGTACCTTTCTTAAATGTAACACTCATAGTTTGAAATTATACATTTGTCCAAAGTTTACTAAGTAATTTTTGTACTACTTTTGAAATGATTTGAAGAATCTCACATTCTTTCAGAATGTTTTGAAGAATCCTACATTCTTTTTTTAGAGTATTATATTGGAGTGTTACGCTTGAAAAAAAATGCGCTAAGGAGTTTTTTTAGAGTGTTACATTGGAGTGTTATGCTGGGGTATTATAGTTTGAAATTATATATTTACCCAAAACTTACTAAGGAGTTTTTGTACTCCTTTTGAAATGTTTGAAAAATCCCACATCTTTTTGAAATGTTTAAAGAATCCCATATTTCAAGTTATTTTTGTGTTCCTTTTGAAATGTTTCCAAATAAAGGGAAAATTTGTCTAACATCCCTCTCCAACTTTTGATAATATGAGAGGTCAATAATAAATTTTTTTTAATAGTCTAAGGTCCTTCACCCACACCCATGTACAACACCAACTCTTTTATTCTCTCTCCTCCCACCAAACAACTCTCTTTCTCTCTCTCTCAATCCAGAGTTTGATACTGTGACGGCCTGGTTCCTTTCCTTTTTTTTCTTTCTTTCTTCGCTTCGTTCTCCATGTGCCTTCGTTGGGTTTGAGATGTTCGGGATGGTTCCCTAGATTGGAGTTCTAGTGTCCTTTTGTTCGGTGTTAAATTTTGTTTGTCCCGGAGGGTGCACAGGTGAGTTCAGGGTGCCGGAGACGAAGTTGAAACTTTGGGCTGCTGGGCCAGGACCGCACGTACGAGGCCCTAGGCCGCACGTACGGAATTATACCGCATGAGCGGTAGGAGGGGCCGCACGAGCGGCCAGGTTTGACACCCAGAAATTTCGATTCTGCTTAGAGCGCACGATCGGAGAAAATGGGCCGCACGAGTGGACAGGGTGGCCGCACGAGCAGTGGAGAAGGCCGCACAAGTGGCCAACTGGGCAGTTCGTGCCCTGTTTTCTTATAACATTTTGGTCCAAATAAATATCACCTCTAACTCATTTTTCTCTCATTCTAAACCTATTTTCTCTCCCCATTCTCTCTAGAAAACCCCCTCAATCATCTAACACACTTAGATCCTTGCAAATCTTGGGTCAAGATCTCCACTATCTACCTCCAAATCTTGAAGATCTAAGGTTGGGGCTTCACTTGGGTGATGAAATCCGAGATTCTTTCTCACTCCAGGAGCTAGAGTTTCACCTTTTCTTTATCAAACATTGAGGTAGGGATATTCTTGAGTAATATATACATGTTTTGCAAGTTAGATATTGATTTTGTGTTTCTATTGAATTTGTTTTGAGAGTTTTGGTTTTGGTTCAAAGATGATGAGATTTCTCAAATGAGGGTTTAAATGTTGAAATGTTTCTAAGTTGATCCTTGTGACTTCTTATTTATTGTTTAAAATGGATGATTTTGATGATGATTTCATCATGAAGTGAAGAAGTGTTGAGTTTTTGACAAAAACCCTAGAAATTGGGGATTTTACAAAATAATGAAAATGCCCTTGAAATTATTTACTTTCTTGTGTTAAGAGGATGTATGAGAGTAAGTTCCACCAAATGTTATCATAATAACAACATACTTGACACATGGGATATGAGATGGTATTTTAACATTGTTGCTAACACTTGAACTTGTAATGAGGTAAGAGGATAATTGTTGAGCACCATGGTAGTGAAATTGAAATCTTGAAGGATGATGTTTGAAAATTTCATATAATCTTGTGATGTTGTAAGATGGTAAGTTGTTGAGTGCCATTTATGATGTGAAATGCTTAATTATAATGTAATGGGGAAATGAAATGAAAGATGATATGTTGGCCATGTTGAAAGGTTTGGTCATGATGGGTTGGTGTTGAGAACTTGTGATGATGTGTTGAAGACACATGATTATTTGTGCAATGAGAAACGTATTTGTAAAAGTGGAAAGGTATTTGTTTATTATTATTGTTAAGACATTTTGGAAATAGAGAAATGTTATGAGATATTAATTATTGCATCTCATTTCCATTTGAGTCTATATCATTGATGTGCATGAAGTGGATTATTACCATTGTTGCATTCTCATCATGTTTACTTGAGAAAGATTATATTACTATGAGAACTAATGGAAATGTGTATGGGGTAAATACGTTGGTAAGTCCGGATAAGGAGTGTAGATGAATTTGATAAGTTGGCCTGAGTGTCCATGGTGAAAGACCCGAAAGCAGCGCGGATAGGTGTTGAGCCTTCCGGTTAGCACCGGTAAAAGTGACCGTTTGGTAGTGCTCGTAGAGACTACTTGTAGACACCAGCCTAGGGATTACCAGTGTCATATTTACTGCCCCCATTGAATTAATATTGGAAGTTTGAAATTGATGAGACTACAAGTTAATATTGAGAACATGGTGATTTTGAGAAAGTGCATTGAATTGAATATTTTCCTCATTTATCAACTTTGGCATGGCATTGCACTCACGTTTATTTTATGTTGAGGATAATGCATAACTGTATATACTTTGTGAGAATTCTCTACTGGGCTTTATGCTCACCCCTATGGGATTTGGTGTAGGTAAGAAAGGTAGTGATCCCGCCGAGTTGATGGCGTGGACGTGATTGTGAAGAGTATTTTGCTCTTCTATTTTTGTATAAATTTTTGTAAAGCCAAGGGCTAATATGTATGGGTCTGACAGACCATTTTGTGTAACTGGGTGATTGCCTTGGGACTTGTAAGCCCTTGAGGGCCTTATTCGTTTTGATTTGATGATTTACATGTTATAGGCTCATGTACTAGTTTATCAATGAATGTATAGCTGCACGTGAGATTATTTTTTGTAAAACAATTGATCTTATGTAAAGGGTTATGGTTAATATCCTATTTTGGAAGTGAGTTGATGTAGTAGTTATGTGGGTAGTTCATGTCGAATTATTTCGGGGTGTTACAGATACAGAGCAATCCACATTTTCCTCTTCTCACCGGAAACTTCCATCTCCGGTGGTTCTCTTCCGGCAACGCCGCCCGGAGGAAAGATGAGAAGGACATGTAGTGGAAGGAGTCGATAGAGAAGTTCTGGAATATTATCCAACTTATCGCGAAGTGATCGAACGTCACCACGGTCCTCAAATCGACCAAACCCTAGCTCCGAGTAGTCTTTTCTAGAGAGCAACCTCTCCTTACTTCTCTCTGCGAAGCAATGCTTCAGTGATCCGAAATTGGCTGCCATTTCTTCGTCCTTATCTACTTTTTCAAAGCATCAAAAATAGGAACAATATTGAAGAATACTTACTGTACTTGGAAAGGGTATCAGGTATGGTTTTTTGATTGTCCGTGTGCTTATGATTTTAATATGGTTGTCCATGAAGAAAGCCATCAAGAACAATCATGGTTAGACGTTAATCAATTAGAGGTAGAGAATTTTGTGGTTTAGATGGCTCCATCACCCATCCAAGAATGCGCACCAGATGCTCCAGAAGGCAGCTTTCAATTAGCAGTTATAAATAGTGATCGCAAGAAACCAGAATCAAGTGGTACTTTCAATGATGCTTCCACAAAAGACATCTCTTCTGGTGAAATGATTGATTTTGAGGATGAGCCTACCTTGAATACTGTGGTTACTTGATCTGGGCAAGTTTGTAGAATTGATTTGCTTGAGGATATCATCGAAGATGCAAGAAATAACAAGGTAGTCTTGTTAGTTTTTCAATTTATTTATTATGATCATAAGCTACTAATAGTACAAGTTTACAAAAAATTTTCCCTATTTAAGACTTGGTTTGGGATGATCTAAATAAGTGTACTTTTTGACTTTTTACGAAAAGATGTGCAGAAAAGTAGAGAGGTGATGTGATGGAAAAAATATGAAAAGATAAAAAGTGTGTACTTATTAGTACACCCCAAACAAGGCTTAACTTTTTGTTATTAGGAACCCTTCCTTATAATCTCAGGGCAGTAAAAACAAAACCACCTTGCTGTTAAACCTTTCTTAATACTCTATGTGAGAAATTTGTGCTAAAATTTCTCTGGTTTGGTTAATTTTCTCTGCATTGTCTAATTTTCTCTGTGGTGTTCAATTTTCTCTTGATAGATAGAGGGATTTGAATGTTGATCCAGAGAAATTTGATGTTAGTCCAGAGAAATTTGAATGGTAGTCCAGAAAAATTTGTGAAAGGTTCAAGGGTTTTTGATGTTAGTTCAGAGATCTAGTGAAATTTGAATGTTAGTCTAGAGAAATTTGTGAAAGGTTCAAGGGTTTTTTATGTTAATCCAGAGATCTAGAGAAATTTGATGTCAGTCTAGAGAAATTTGAATGTTAGCCCAGAGAAATTTGTTAAAGGTTTAAGGGTTTTTTATGTTAGTCTAGAGATCCAGAGAAATTTGAATGTTAGTCTAGAGAAATTTGTGAAAGGCTCAAGAGTTTTTAATGTTAGTTAAGAGATCTAGAGAAATTTGATGTTAGTCTAGAGAAATTTGAATGTTAGTCCAAAGAAATTAGAATGTTCAAGGTCTTGAACCCAGAGAAATTCAGAATTTCTCTAGATCAATATTGAGGGACCTTAGACATTATGAAAATATTGAATGCCCTTTATATTATAAAATTTTAATATCAGGGACTCTAAAAAAAATCCCAAAATAAAAAAATTCCCATATAAAAATTTATCTCAAATTTAATTATCATAGATTGTGTATCTTATCTTTCTAGCGAGAAAAAAAAAAGATAAAAAAAAAGAAGGAAGAAACATAATAGAAATAAGGGCATAACTGTAAATTTAATTTCTTAATAATATATTAAATCCACATTTTCAAAATCAATAGGAGTAAGTGGTTTATAAAAAAATCCTTAGAATTAAACGGATCACATTCCTCAAAATGGGATTCATAGGCAAATTTTTCTTAATAAAAATAGTATGTAAACATAATGATAAACAAATAATATACAAATTTTAACGTAAAGTGATGATAATATTTTTATTTTATCTATATTATTAATATTATGTGAAAGTTAGTACAATTTTATAAAACTTGGAAGACTCCATATATTTTTCTTAAATTTCAAAGGAAATAAGTATAATTTATCTAAAAATAAAATATCGTGTTTCAATTACTTAGAAACAGGAAAAAAAAGTTTCAATTACTTCAATTATAAACATTAATATTTTCTTGTCATGCAAGCCAAGGATCCATAGCAATTTCAAACAAAGATAAAGAGGACAAAAAGATGATGAAATACTCATGTCATAACTTTAGAGATCAAATCATAATTTTAAGTAGGATAAATAATAATTATACAGACTTTTGTTGAGTAATGACGAAATTATAATTGATCTTGTAATTTTAATATCATTAACGATGTTGTCAATATTTTAATCTTCAAATGTTAATTTTACCCTTATTGTGGTTGCTTCCAACCATCACCTACATCCAAACAGTGATATTCCACATTTAAATAATCTAGACCAAAGACCAAACACACCAATTATATCTATAATACTATTATATAAAGTAAAGGTTGGAATTGAGCCTCGTTTGGAAACAAGCTTAGTGTCATGAAACTTTTACTTCTCTTCATGTCACGTGGCACATGAATTTTTTTATTTAAAAAAAAAAAAAAACCTTTGCTTCTCTTCATGCCTTGTGGCATGTGGATTTTCTATTCTTACAAAAAAATTTATATAAGGAAGTGCACAAGACTCAAAATCAAGACCATGGTTTGGGAAATAATTCTTACACTTGATAAGGGTGTAAAATGGGGAGTCCGGATCCTCTCCGGCCAAACCCTCCAGCCTTTCCTCCTGTCAAGGGCCAAGATTTGGCCACGTCACCAGGGCCAAAACCTGCGCTCAAACCAAGTTTGGTTTAAAAGAAAAAAAAATAAAAAATTTGAATTGTTTTTCATTCAACACAGCAGCAAAATCCAGCAACATTTAACTATATCCAATTTCATGAATAAAAAAACCATTTCAGACCAAATTTCATGGTTTTTGGTTTGCCTGGTGTCACTTTTTTTTTTTTTATTATAATTTTTAAACAAAACTTGATCTAAGCTGTAGGTTTTGGCCTTGGTGACGTGGCCAAATCCTGGCCCTTGACAGGAGGAAAGGCTAGAGGGTTTGGCTGGAGACGATCCAGACTTGTAAAATGGGTCCACTGGCCTGTAGCCCACCAGAAGCCCACCTGTGGCTCGGCCAGGCCCGAGTCCTAGCCAAGCCTGAGACTTTGGGCTTGGGTTGTCTATTTTGAGGTCTAGCCCACTCAAGGCCCACTCTAAGGCTTGGCCCATTCTGAGGCCTACTCTCATTTCTAAGCTCTTTTTCTGGGAAAAAAAATAAAATTTTGGTGGGAAAAAAAAATAAAAAATAAAAAAAATGGTCAGGCCCGACCCAAGCCCAAGCCCAAGCCTGAGCCTAGGCCCAGACTCGGTGGCTCGGCCCAAGGCCTGAGTACCCCTAGGCCTGGGCTTGAGCCTGGGCTGCGATTTTGCAAGAGTAAGCTGGCCCGATTTTTTAGGGGAGCCTGCCAGGCCCGACGGTGGGCCAACCTAAGCCCGAGCCCATGTAGGTTGGGTCATTTTTACACCCCTACCACTTGACCCTTGAGAAGAAGGTTTTTAACCAGAGCAACCCACATCTTATAGTATTAATTTCTTTATTATTTGTTTTATTTTTACTGACTTAAATTATATATATATTGCGTGTGTCAACTGCTAGTACGATTATAAAGTAAAGGCTTCCCATGGTGTTTACGTCTTATATTTTGGAATTTTTCAAATACCACAAAATTATATAGTGAGGTAAATGGGGCTTGAACCTAAGACCTTTGGTCACCCATTGGATGAGGCACACACTATCATATCTATGCTATTTATCTATACTATTATATTAAGTGAAGGTTGGACTTGATGTCCAAGCCTTTACTTGCTTCTCCTTATGCCATGTGTCCTTTATTTTTTCTATTGAAAATAAAAAAAATTAGGTAGATTGATCCTTGGACCTTAAGTCTAAGGAAGAAGACTTTACCACTTGAATGACACACAATATAATAAATATTTTTATTTTATTTTTACTCATTTGAATTGCACATGCATGGCTTGCAAGGCCGGTCCTTGGTTGAAGCCACTAAGGCCTCGTTTGGGAATCCTCATTTTTAGTCAAAAAGTCAAAAAGTTACTAAATTAGCCAAAAAGCCAACAACCCATACAAAAAAGTCAAAGATTCTCTTTTCTCTCTACTTTTTGCACATCTTTTCGTAAAAAGTCAAAAAGTCATTCCAAACATAGTAGTTTTTTTTAGCTCATAATTTAGCCAAATAGCCAAAAAGTTACTAAATTAGCCTGTTCCCAAACGAGGCCTAAGGCTTGTGTTTAGGGCTCTCAAATTTTGGCCCAAAATTTGTTAATTTTATATTAATATTAAAAGGTCAAAGCCAATCTTTTGTTATTGCTTGAGACCTAGTCTAAAAAGCCTCTCAAAAAAATCTGTTGGGTCAAATTAAAAAAATATATAATCATTGTTAGGTCTAATTAAAAATTTATATAATTAGTCCAAACAAATATATATATATATATATAATGAGTCCAAATAGAGTCTAATGTCAAGATTTTAATAAAATAAATAATTTCATCTTATTTTTTTTGCCTTCTCTCTTTATTATATTTTAATTGAATAATTTTACCTAATTTCTTGTTTGTGCTAATTTTTTTGCCCTCTTTTTATTTTTTGTTTTATCATAATTTAATTGAATAATTTTGCCTTAGTTTTTTCTTCCAATTTTTTTCCCCAATGATTTGTGTTTTGTTATCAAATAATTAGTGGATTGTGATTTGTGTGGATTATGATTGTATTATCATATATCATATTACAATAACATAATCATTTTGTTATCAGATATCAGTTAATTATGTTGTATGTGTTGATTATTATTAAACTATAAAACAACAAGACTCTATTTTATCTTTTTTGAGTTTTTGTAATGAATTTTTTTCGTATTTTAATATATGAAAATAAATTTTAATGATAAAAAAATTATTGGTAACTTATTATTTTATCTGTAATTTTTTATAAATAAATATATGTAGGAGAGTCCCACTTTCAAAATCCACCTAAGGCCTCATAAATTTCATAGCCGGCCCTGATAGCAATGTTTTAAAAACTGGACCGGTGAGCGAACCGGAAAAGGAATTGGGTGGATGGGTTATCGGTTTAACCGTCGGGTTGAACCGGAATCGAACCGTGACGTCATAAATATATTAAAAATTATATTTAAATAAAAATATAAGTAATAAAATCATAAATTAAAAAAATTAAAAAAATTAAATTATTTTAAATATTTCTCCTAATATTTTTTTTATTAACAAATATAATAATATATTTTAAAATATTACTAATTTTAATTTTGAAAGAGGAAATCAAATATTCAATATTTCGTCCATATGATTTTAATTCAAATAATTTGATTGAAAGAAGAACAAAAATTTTGGAGGGATATCAAACTCCAAATCTCTCTCCAATAAATTTGATTGAATCTCACATGGATTTCTTAAGTTTTTTTGGAAGATTTCTTTTCTTATAAATAGGTAGAGACTTTCATAATAATTTCAACTTCTCAATGGGATTCCTTACAAAATGAGACTGTTGCAAGAGAGTTTCCAATTAATTATATATATATATATATAATAAGAAAGAAAGAAAGAAAATATCAAAAAAAAATTCAAAAATTTTAATTTCATCGACCCGGATGAACTATTCTCGGGTCGACCGGTTCGGTGGTCCAACCGCAGGTTTTTTTGGTTCTCTCTAAATTGGCTAGTTTTTGGCTTCAAACGGGTTAGAGGGTATATCTAGACCGGAACCCTGACTGATCGACGGTTCAACCAGTCGAATCAGCCTGTCTGGTTCGGTTTTTAAAACCATGCCTGATAGCGTGTACCATCTGCTAGTATATATACACACACAAGAAAAGTCTCTGCAACCACGTAATGTAAGACTTAAAAAAAAATAATAATAACAAATAAATAAATAAAAGAAATTGACAATAGTAATGTCTCCAATGGCACAAGTGAGCCACAACCATAGGGTGCAAGGATCATTCCCTTTCCAATTATATGCGAACAGTGCAGGTTTGCCAACTGATTGTGCAATCACACCAATTGAGTCATTGAGCTTGGACCTACTCTGTTTCCCATTCAACCACAGATGTCAGAATAGATGAATCCAAAAAGCTCGCCATCTGATGTACGACATCATTTTGGCAAAATTTTATATTTTATTTTATTTTTTGTTATTTTAAATTTAGATTTTGATTAGGATTATTGTTATCTAACCTAAAATAGTATAGAATTTATAGTTTTCTAGTCATTTTAGTTTCTTTACTCTAAGTCAGTTTTAATTTTCTTATTTTTCAGAATACTTGTTTTAGAGTGGTAGGATTACTTTATTATAAGCTAGCAGGGACTGAGGCTAGCTTGGTTGAATAGGAGGTCGGTGGACCCAAAAAAAACTTGAATTAAGGCCCAAATCGCAAGTGTGATAGCTTGGTTGTAAGAGGTGAGATTTTGGTCTCTTTTGGGATTGCCAAGAATAGGAATGCAGCAGTGGCACACTATTTGTGGTTAGAGTGGGAACAGGGTATTTTGGGATATGTCGTTTTAGGTGGGCACTACAGGCATGATTGGAAGTTTGAGGGGTTGGAGGTTCTTCTCACTTTATTATTATTATTATCATTATAATTATCATTGTATAGTCTATCGGGACTCGAAAGGCGGGATGACATTAGGTGGAATAGGTCTAGAAGAAGAAAATTTGAAAATTGAGTTTTTTTTTTTTAATAACCGAGTATCTGGGCCAGTACTCTTTCGGAGTGATGCATCTCAACTAATCTTAGGACCCTGAGCCGATCGACCAGGCAAAGACGCAGTGACCCTTGATAACCTAGCTAGGGGTGGGGTTCGAACTTGGACGTCCGGGTTTACGGACGCGTCCCAAAGACTCCTCCCCTCATGAATTGGGTTACCCTCCCGGGTTTAAAATTGAGTCCTTCTATCAATGTTTCGCTTAGTGGCAAGGGCGGAGGCAGGGGATCTGGGGTCCTGGCCCCTCCAACTTTTTTGAAAAATCACTATTTTATATGTATACCTTTGTTTTTTTTTTTTTTTTTTTCCCTACTATATTATATAATGGCCTTCCAATTTCAATTTAACACTAAAAAAAAATTATAAAGACCTTAATGTAGTTGAATTACCTTTCAGAGAAACATTTACAATAATGTTATGGTGATCATATTTTCTTATTATGTATTGTTTATCCTCTCATATGTCAGTGCTATATTAGTATCAAATATGAGTGGTTAAGGTAATAAACAAATTGTATTAAAAAAGATGATCATTCTAACATTATTAAAACAGCGCCCAATTAATACACATTAATATGTGTTTGGAAGGGGAAAGATTGAGTACACACCTAACCTTTGGCATAGTGTACAAAATGGTTGCCTTGAGACTTGAACCCATAATCTCAAAGTTATTAGGCCAAGGTTTAAAATTAAAAAAAAAATATTCTAACATTATTGAAAAAATTTAATCCGGTCCATGTTAAAAACAACATAGTTTACTTGTGAGTTTCTATAATTTATTTAATGGAATCACTCGTAAAATTTTATGTACCTAAGACTATTGTATAATAGATTAATTATATTAAGATTTTTTTTACTATTACCAAATATTACTTTACTGTTTATCTATAAATTCTTACATTTTGACCCCCTTAACCATAAAATTCATACAAATAATATTTAATTAAGACTAATCTCTTATAATTTTATTGGTCCAATTGGCCTCTATTGAGTAATATTTAATAAAGCTTTAATTAAATAAAATTCCAATGGATCTATCGACAGCTCGGTAAATTTAGCCTATGCTTTCTTTTTGGCCAAATGGCCCCCCACCGAAGGAATCCTGGCTCCGCCACTACTTGGTGGCTGTGTATCTATTCCTTGGAAAGGAATTTGGAGGTCTAAGCCACCATGCAAGGTTGCATTCTTTGTTCGGATAGCAACCCGTGATAAAATCCTTACTTTGAATTACCCTGATTCTGCGTAAGCAAATTACTGTTAATTACGGAAGATGCGGAATTGGTGTCCTGTGGCAAATAAAATGCAAACTTTAGTTTTATCAATTTTTGGAGTTCATTGGGTGTTCCCAGGGAAGGTGATTAACTCATGCATTGTTGGAATGGCGTGAGTCGGCAAGAGTAGAAGAAAACCATGGAAAGCAGCTCTGTTGTGTTTGATGTGGATTTTATGGGGAGAAAGGAATTGACGGTCTTTTGATGGGATGGAGAAACCTCTTTCTAAATTGTTTGTTGACTCTTTTGCGTATTTGGTTCTCCAAGGGTGTTAGTAACTCGATTGAGTATCTTTTGGATTTTTTTAGAGAACTTTGATGTCTAAAGGAATGTCCCGCTTTTGTTTTGTCTAGGTATGCTTGTGGTTGTGAAAGTATACAGGTAACATTCCCTTTGATAACTTTATATTTTAAGTTTTCATGTTCTTTTATTTTTTATTTTTTAATTTACATTTTGCAGTTTTTTAACTTATTATTTAAAAAATAATAATGATAATAATAAATCAGCAGCAGTTAGAAATAACAGGAAATAACTTGCTACATAAAGATATAAAATTTTAAACATAACATATGCTTGTTTATACATGTTTTGTATAAACATGCTATATTGGATGTCTTGTTTGTTCACTAATGTCTCTATGAACATTTGTTAAATATTCAAGTTACCCAAATGTTGTACAAATGACAATGTCGGTCCTTCTTGTGTCTCGTGTGTATGATTCAGTTGTCTTAAAAAATTACTGAACTAATTCCCAACATACGTGCATCGAACCTCAAAAGCACCAAAATTATCCTTAAACCATGTTATAATTCAAGGCTGAAAAGAAACTAATGCTAAGGCAAATCTGAAAATCAGCACAATAAGTTAGTAAATCACCTGGAAAGGAGACTTTGTGCCCAGGAAACAACACTGCTACAATGTTTCCAATGACGCCAAGATATGAACAATTGGTCTGTACTCATGAAATTTCCCTGCCACAATCAGATGAATCAGGTGTTTTGGGATATGAGTAAAACAACATCAAGGGAAGGAACACAATACACATCCACACATGATAAAATTTATTTCAAATGTCTGTGAAGATGACAAAATTGGTATACCATAACAATTACCTCCAAATGTTGTTGCAGTAGAAAAAATATATGCCACAATCAGATGAATCAGATGTTGAAATTTGGGAGAATTCACAGTTGGGGGCAAATCTGGTTAACAAGAAGTCACAGCACATTGTTTTTCATTATAAATGTGCACACCTTTTGAAAAAAAAAAAAAAAAAAAAAAAAAAAAAACTCCATATCTTTCTTTCTGAAAAATCGAAATATTCAAAATTTAATATTCGAGCCCTGTAACCATTTAAACCTGAGTTCAAGCTCTGTAACTATTGAAACAACTTTTTACACTTTGATTTATTTCACCGTATATTTTCTAGAAACTGGGGAAAATGAGAAATTTTGACAACATGAGATAAATAAATTCAGTTTCTTTTCTTTTCCTCCATTTTCTTGGCGGCCAAACGAACCTAGAAGGTTTTATTTCAGAAACAAAGCCAAATTCCATTATACTATCTAAAAGACCAAAGCCTAAAGTGTAAGATCTGTAGCTCAATTTGCTACAGGGACTCTTTCTGACGCGATATATATATATATATGTATGTATGGACAGATGAGAGACAAATTTGATGAATTCAGAGAGCTTACTCTGCTTTCGACATTGACGATCTGAAACTCCTGCAAGGAGAAAGAAGAAGATCTGGCAAGGAGAGAGAAGTGAGCCACGATTGAGAACACCAGGGCTACTCGAAGCCTAAGCAGAGCATCCATGGTTGCCTCTCCTCTCTCATCCAGTTGACGAAGACGACGACCCGCGAAGACCACTATTTATAGGTGTAATTTTGTATTTAATGTTGAAAAAAATAAAGTACATGGGCAAAATATGTGTATCATATATATATATCTTACAATTAAAAATAAAAATCATAATTTTATATTTTTGGAGTCATAATTAAAAAAAAAAGTCATAATCAAGTATTACATGTGGTATAACTAAAATAATGTCATAATTATTGAACAAAATTATTCATAACTATCGAAGAAAATAACATAATTAAATGTGCATATAAGGTAGAATTCTCCTTTAATATTTTAGTAATTTTTGTAAAATTTGTAGCATTTTTGTTAGAAAAATACTATGAACCCTATTTAAGTATCTTAAATTTATCCCAAATGAAAATTGTGTGGCTGAATTGAATTTATGTAACGTAGAATCTATGCATAGAATAAATCTGAATTATGAGATAATAATTATGGATGATTTTTAAATAGTTAACTCTGAATTTATAGTATTATTGCTTTTGTTGTTTTTTATGGAACCAAAAACAAGGTTAATTAGAGATTTAGAAATGCACAACAACAATTATTGTACGGGGCTCATTTTGAGGCTCATTTAAATGATCTAAATCATTTACATTTTATTATTCATTGACTAAAACATACTTGAACAAAATTAAATTCATTAGATATCGATATCCCTTTCATCAAATCACATCTATATTTTGTTTTATACTTTAAATTACATTTACTATTTTTTTTTTTTAGATGCAATATGATTTTATGACAGAAACACTGATGCACAATCAACTTGATTTTTTACAAACTTGTTCTTCTCCCTATATACTCTAAAAAGTGAATGATCCAAATCATATGAATAAATTTGAAATAAATCCAAAAAATAAACGGTTCGAATTATTTATTTAGGCTCCAAAATAAACCCAAAAGCCAGCACAAATGTGGATCCAAACCCTTTAGTCATATATGAAAAATCCAAAAATGCATTTGAAAGCTCAATATTGAATTAAAAAAAACTGGATTTATTATAAAAAACGCTTAATCCAAAAATTCATTTGGCAGCCGAATATTGAATTAAAAAAAAAAAACTGGATTTGCTATCAAAGCGCTTAATTTTATTTGGTTTAATGGAATGAAATGGAATAATTAGAACTTAAGTTCATGTGTTTGGATATAAATTTTAGTAGAAATTTGAAAAAGAAAAACAAAAATGGTAGATAAAATATAAATGAAATAGTTACATTTCATCCACATTTTTCTTTTACCTTTCAAAATTTCTACACAGATCCATAATTTGAACATAGCATAATATCATTTCATTAGACTGTGTTTGCATCAGAAATTTAGAAAGGTTAAAAAAAAAAAAAAAAAAAAGGTGGATGAAATGTAAATACAACTATATTTCATTTAAATTTTATCTACATTTTTTCTTTTTCCTTTTAAAATTCCTATAAGAAGGTCTAACTATTTCATTTTATTCCATTAAATTAAATAGGGTATTGTTAACAAGTGTCCTTAGGGTACAAGAAAAACACAAAAAATATATAGATTTTGAGACATTTATTATTAAATTTAATATATTTTTTTTATAAATTTTAAAACACTTCATGATCTTTTTATATTTTTCCTTACCTTTTCAATATTTTCCTTTGTTTAAATCAATCAAATAAAAAAATAAATATTTTAATAAAATAATCATTTTATTCAAATGAACGAAAACCGTTGACACCACAATGGAACATATCTCAAGAAAATTACCAATCTTATCGGCATTGTGTTCGGTTCATCTATTTGAATAAAGATATGAAAAAAAATAAAAATAAAAAGTTAGTTAAATATAAATAAAATATAATTATATTTAACATATCAATCAATTTGATTTTTTACAAACTTGTTCTTCTCCTAAACATACTCAAAAAAGTGAATGATGTAAATCATATAAATAAATCTGAAATAAATCCAAAAGATAAACGGTTCGAATTATTTATTTGGGCTCCAAAATAAGCCCAAAAGCCAGTACAACAATGCGACCCACAAATCCATTTGAAAGCTCAATATTGAATTAAAAAAACTGGATTTGAAATCACTTAATCCAAAAATTCATTTGGAATCTGAATATTGAATTAAAAAAACTGGATTTGTTATCAAAACACTTAATTTTATTTGATTTAATGGAATGAAAAGAAATAATTAGAACTTAAGTTCATGTGTTTGAATATAAATTTTAGTAAAAATTTGAAAAAGAAAAAAAAAAGGTAAATAAAATATAAATGAAATAGTTACATTTCATCCAACTTTTCCTTTTACCTTTCAAAATTTCTACACAAATCCATATTCCAAACATAGCATATCATTTCATTAGACTGTATTTAGATCATGAATTTAGATAGATATTTAAAAAAAAAAAAAAAAATTAAATGTGGATGAAAATGTAACTGAAATACAATTATATTTTATTTATATTTTATTTACATTTTTTGTTGGAGAAATTACTCATAAATCCCATATTGAGAAATGTTGTTCTATCTAGTCCCGAGTGTTTTTTTGTAAACCATTTAGTCCTTTTTACTTTTGGTATGGTATCTTTGTTTGTTATATTGTATCTTCCAATTACTGATTTGTCCATATTGTGATTTCATTTTTGATTTTATCCTGCTGTTGGGTAAGATATGTTGTAACATTCTTTTTTTGTAGGTGGTGTTTAGTGGATTGTGTGAGTAGATTTTGATATTAACCAATTGGTGTTTACTTTCTTACGTTGGCTTTGCTTCTCTTCCATTACTTTTGTAGGTTGGGTGTAGTGTTGGTTAAAACAGAAAATTAACAACAAACAACAAATTTTCAATGTCCAACCCATGAATTATTAACTACAATTACCACATCACTAACATCAAGCGTCCCTCACTCACATTAACAAACAAACAACAGGCCCACCATAAAACAACAACAAAAACGTAAGTACATCCTCCCATATGGTTTACTCAACATAAGACACCAACCTACATCACTACAAAGCCACAACATAGTAATGGTAATAGCAAGAATAACAAATACACATAACTCCATCCCGTATTTGCCATTGACACATCCCAACAAACATTGCATAATTCAACATCACCACATCGTACAACGCAATCAACACTGCTAAAACATATACATTTCAACCTAATCCACATCGCACCAAAACCCAGGCCTACATTACAAATCCAAAAAATACATACCTAGTCCCATGTTTTTCGACAATGTTCTGCGGCGACGGTGATGTATAAATGTCATCCTCACCGATGTTGAATTGACGAAATGGTAATCCCACACAACGTCACGGCGAACAAACCGTATTACTATGAAGGAGAGATGTAGATCAATGTTAATTTGGGCAACTAGGGTATACCAATTTACTCAACTGTTAATTTGGGAATAAACATCAACATTAACAAACTAAACACAAATCACGACAAACAAACTTCACAAATCGTTGCAACATGGGAATCAAAATCTAAAACCTTCTGTATTCACCGTTACGGTTTTGAACACTCATTGGGGACACCAGCAAAACATTGTAGTTCTTCGTTGGGCATTTTGGTAAATTGAACATCAATAGTATCCCCTATTTACCCTCCCTTCTTGAACCCCACACGCATAAAATATGGGTTTCAAAGTCTTTCAAATACAAATGGGACCTCTCAGTCCTTCAAAAAAAAAAAAACACAGGACTTAATGGTTTAACATTCCCAAATTTGGGATTTAATAGTGCTTTACCAATTTTTTTCCCCCTTTTAAACTATTTCATTTTATTCCATTAAATCAAATAGGGTCTTGTTAACCAATGTCCTAGGATACATGAAAAAGATAAAAAATATATAGATTTTGAGACATTTATTATTAAATTTAATATTATTATTATTTTTTTATAAATTTTAAAACAGTTTATAATCTTTTTATATTTTTCCTTACCTTTTCAATATTAACCTATTAACGTTTTCCCCCTTTTTTAATTTAATTTTATTATTATTATTATTAAAAAAAATCAATCAAGTATAAAAATAAAATATTTTAATAAAATAATCATTTTATTCAAATGAACAAAACAATATCTTAGCTTGTCATATGTGCAAGTGCAAATAACAATGGAACATAGCCCCAGAAAATTACCAATCTTATTGGCACTGTGTTTGGTTGATCTATTTGAATAAAGATTTGAAAAAAAAAAGAAAAAAAAAAGTTAGTCAAATGTAAATAAAATATAGAAAAAATTAGTGAAACATCTATTTCCAACTTTGTGTAGTAGGAGAGATCTAAGATTTTTTTTATTAGCTAAGGTCTCTCAATATTTTCACAGAAACAATTCGACTTAGAGAAATTTTGAAATTTCTCTAGTGTGATCACAGAGAAATTTCTCTATGAAATCAGAAAATTTCACCTGACTCGGACAAATTTCAAATCTC
This sequence comes from Camellia granthamiana, assembly GCA_036172215.1. Taxonomy (NCBI): domain Eukaryota; kingdom Viridiplantae; phylum Streptophyta; class Magnoliopsida; order Ericales; family Theaceae; genus Camellia; species Camellia granthamiana. The sequence goes on along the minus strand of CM069911.1, from coordinate 94,203,971 downwards.
TTTGGTATGGTCACAAAGAAATTTTGAAATTTTTCTGAGTTAGGTAAAATTTCTCTGAGTCAAATTTTCTCTATAGAAATGTTGAGGACCTTAACTATTATAAAAATATTATGTCATTTATTTTATAAAATTTTAACATCAAGGACCTTAAAAAAAATTTCCCATAAAATATAATTATATTTTACATATCTTTTTTTTTAATATTTAATTTTCAAATCGTTATTCAAATTAATGTACCAACACAGCCTAGGTTTCAGAATCTAGGCTCAGGATTGAGAAGATGGGCCTAGACATCTCCATTTGTCATATATTGGGCTTCTCATGATTTCATTCACACTGCTCGGCCTGGCCCATCTATTGCAAGCCGAGTTTGGTTAGTTTTAGCACATATTGTTCATTTTATGATCTTGTGCAATATTCATGAAGATGCTAATAATGGTCACTGCTAGACTCACTATAAATTGAATAGCTAGTTAGCCTTGATTATCATTTAACCATTAACTATTATTATATTAAAATAAAAATAAAAACAATAAGACATTAAAGAGCTAAACAAACAACCAAAAAAGAATTACAAATAACAAAATACAAAGCCTACAAATAACAAAATACAAAGCCGTCAAAAAACTCAACTACAATTCAAGGAAAACCATTAATCTTCTCACAAATGTGGTTTGGAAAATCAAGATCTACATCAAACATGTCGTTGTTGTTGTTGTTGCCATCGACGTCGTCCCTATCGTCGCTACGCAACTCCACTACTATAGTTGCTGTACTTCGGTCACTGCTAGGAGACAAAATTGAAGTGGAAAAACACTCACAACAGTATGAGAGGAAGATTGAGAGAAGAGGAATCCATTGTGGGTGTAAAAAATTCAAAAATTGAGAGAGAAACTCTCAAACCCTTCTTCCTAGACATAAAAAAAATCTAGATCTACCCTTTGAAAGTGTTTTGGGAGCTCAGCAGAACATGCCATAAAGTCGTTGGAGAGGCATTGGAAATCACTTAGAGAGAGAGGCTCTTTAACGCCTCCTCTAAGAATAATATATATCTGTATCAGGTATTAATACTTTGTAATTCTGAATATGTATTGGGTAGGAAGTAATTTATGAATTCTGATATTAATCTGGCATTTTATGGTTTTGGAAAAGATATAAAATGTTTTGGCACGAGTATTGCTTATGCATTCACTTTATATCTTTGTTGAGATTCATATACTGTGTTGGATTATTTTTATTGGGCTTTAACTCACCCTATGTGGGAAAAACATTTTCAGGTGCTGATGAGATGCCTCCGCTAAGGCAATAGCTTGGGAGGACTTAGAGCAAAAGCTTCATTTTATTTGATTGTTGTATATGTCTTGTACAAGCCAAAGGCCTTTAACTGTATTGGATTTAAAACCCATTTTTGTTGTAACCAAGTATCGTTTTGGAAAGTTGTAAGCCTTTAAGGCATTTATTATATGTTTTACTTACATATCCTATCTCTTGTTGTAACACATGCTATAGATTCATATTTAGACTTGTGAATGTGTAAATGCATGTGTTATCATTTGTATATTTCAAATCATATATGCATGAAAAAAATATTTATTTTGGAAACGCACTATCTTATTTGGTTATACATCATGAGCTATCGTTATATTTTCGGGGTGTTACAACTTGGTATCAGAGCGTACTGGATTTGAATACTTTGGATACGTGGGAAGTGGTTCTTACCACAATGGATTTATCTCGCTTGATAGAGATATTTGTATGTATGGTATACTATGTGATAACATGCTTGTATGATAACATGCTTATGTGATTATATGGATATGATATTTAATTTCTAAGATATTGATTGGGTCTACGAGTTTCTAGAAGTCCTGTTAGAAAAACACTTGATCACTGTTATTTCTAATTGGAACTCTGGCAACATCACGGGACGATCATTATCTAGAAAGGAAATTTGTATGTGTTTATGTGATTATGTGGTTATGTGGAGTGAATTAATTGTTGTTCATCGCATTAAGACGTGAATGAGTTAGCTTTGACACATTTGTAAATGTGCTAATCTCTTGTGTTACCTTCATTAAAATGTCAGGACGTGGGCATGGAGGTAGGCGTGGCAGGCCTACATGGCAGGAAGTGCCGTTACCAGATGAGATTCTGGCATAAGAAGAAGGGGTTGGTCATGCTAATGTGGCCGAACTAGTAGGTCAGCAGGCCATAGACGCTTTAGCCCGTGAAATGGTCGGAGCTTTGCGGGAATCTATGGACATTCTCAAGGTTGAAAATGATGTCCAAACCCAAGTTACTGAAGTAGGGCCTTCATTCTTGAAGAGGGAGTTCTTCTAGTCTAATCCGGATGAGTTTTTGGGTGATCCTAAGGGGCCACTGAAGGCGAATGAGTGGCTAGAATAGATTGTGCTGCCATTCCCATTGGCTGAACATCGGAAAGGTGGCATCAAACTCCTCATTGGGGTAAATCTCAAAGCCCTAAAAGTGATGGAGAATGAGTGTGAGTAGGTTAGCAACGGGGAGAGGCCAACTCGTGTTTTGTAAAGGTTGAGGAGTAACTGCTTCTAGGCAGAATTTGCACAAGTCTACTCAAATGATGTTGGAAAGAATAACCCAAAAGCCATACTGATACTAATCGAATGCCTGGATGAATCTCTTGTGATGCTTGGTATTGTGCCCAAAGGTAACACCATTCTTGTGAAGAACGGAGTCAATGAACAGTAAGCGGGCAAGGAGCTTACTTTGGTGTAGGCATGTGTAGGAGTTGTCACTATGAGAGCCCGAGAAATGCTTCTAAATGAGCTGTGGAATAGGAAGAGTATCCGTTGTGTCCGAGAGCGAGTACTCGGCATGGTACACATAAGGGCAAGCCAAAACTGCCGCTATCATCGTAGAAGTTACCCAAACATCATGGCCATCGATTGTAGAGAACAGAGTAAAAGGGCTTTCTATTGGGTCCTCATGGATGTTCTAGTAGGGGAATCGGACCAAGCCAGGGTAGGTGGGAGCTGTGATATTGCAAAGACCCAAATGTTGGCAGTCTCCTAATTGCTGAACTGCCTAGGACGTGGCCGAGTCATTCTGAAAGTACTGAATATTGAACTTGGTAAGCTTATGGAGCAGCTGATGAGTCCACTTATCTCTAGGTTGCTCAAATGGTGGCGGCGGCAATGGTGGTATTGAAGGTGGTAGTGGTGGTGCCAAGGCTAAAGCTTTGGCTTTTTTGGAAGCTTGTGATGGTGCACGTTTACTCATTTCCTGCACATATCAAAATCGTACACAAATAACACCTGTGAAACATAAGGACCAACCAAAATATAATTCAAAGCCCATGTCCCACCTAAGCCCCACAATTGAGAAGCTGCAATCATGCATTTTAATCCACCATCATCCCTTTTTTTTTTTTGGAACAAATATTCACTATACTAATGTACAACAATTGAGTTAACTAAATTAAGTAAGCTACAATGAATGATATACAACTACAACAACTACTAAGCAACCCCTTTTTATTTTTTAAAGAAAAGAAATAAATAGTGAACTTAAATATAACCTAACTAAATTAAATTAATAATAAACTGAGATTGAACAAATATACACTACAAAAACTACTAAAAGAGAATAAAGTCAAATAAACTAAAGTAAACAACTACTAAACTAAGCTAAATTAAATAAACAAATATTAAACTAAAATTAGTAGTCAACAGATAATAAACTAAACAAATAGTACTATTAAAAGCGAATAAAGTAAAATAAACTAAATTAAACAACTACTAAACTAAGCTAAAAATAAATAAATAAATATTAAACTAAAACTAATAGTCAACAGATAATAAACTAAACAAATAGTACTATATATATACACTAGCGTATGCCCGTGCCCGAAGGCACAGTATAAATAATGTAAGGATTAAAATATAATTGTAATCCCAACACTATTTAAATTTATTTTTTAATTTGATAAAATCACAAATTTATTATAAAATTTTGGAGTTCTTACAAAACTCCTCACGAAAACTTGCTTTTGTTTATATAATATATAGCTAGAGAGGTAGATGTGTTTAGCATACATACAATTTTCACAGGCATACATACAATACTGCTTTTGCTTATATAATTATATGAAAATTGTATGTATGCCCGTAATGTCCTAGTGTATTACAGGTATACAACCATTATATGGAAATATGTGTAAAATATATTAAACAAAGAGAAGAAAAAAAAAAAAAACACAAATAGAGAGAAAAAAAAAGGGAGAAAATAAAAAAAATAAAAAGAAAAGAGAAAGGAAGGTGGGATCATGGGATCATGCAAGGATGTGTGAGAAAAAGAAAAAGTAAGAGAGAGAAGCGGGAAAGTAGAAAATGTATATGTAGGACATTTTTTTGGAAACTATATCTCAGCCATTGTTTTATAATTTGAACAGATCTGAGTTATCCAAATGTCCTAATAGAACAAAAATATGTTGAAGATTTAAAAACCATCCTGCTTTATTAAAATATGTTGAAGATTCATATGAGCTTATCTAAATTTATGAAATCTATCAGGTATTCAATATATTTAAAAATAATAATTAATTGTTCAAATTCATTTAATTTGTGGACTATAAAATTTAATTAATTTAATCTCCACTACACACAGTAAAATCTGATTTCTAATTTTAGGATCGCAGACATTTCCATATAACATGAATAAAAATAAGTGAACAAAAATGAGAAAATAAAAAAATAAACAAATAGAGAGAAAAATAAAAATGGGAGAAAATAAAAAAATAAAAAGAAAAGAGAGTTGAAGGTGGGATCATAGGATCATAGAAGGATGGGTGAGAAAAAGAAAAAGTATGAGAGAGAAGCGGGAAAATAGAAAATGTACATGTAGGATATTTTTTGAAAAATATATCTCAACCGTTGTTTTATAATTTGAATAAATCTGAGTCGTCCAAATGTTCTAATAGGACAAATGTGTGTATGACAAATTCAAAAATCATCCTACTTTATTATATAGATATTGAAAATTTATATGAGGTTATCTAAATTTATGAAATCTATTAGGTATTCAATATATTTAAAAATAATAATTAAATGTTTAAATTTATTTAATTTGTGGACTATAAACATTTATTAATTTAATCTCCACTACACACAATAAAATCTGGTTCCTAATTCTGGGATCACAGATTTTTCCATATAATATGAATAAAAACAAGTAAACAAAAATGAGAAAATAAAAAAATAAACAAATAGAGAGAAAAATAAAAATGGAAGAAAACAAAAAAAATAAAAAGAAAAGAGAGATGAAGTTGGGATCATGGGATCATAGAAGGATGTGTGAGAAAAAGAAAAAGTAAGAGAGAGAAGCGGGAAAATAGAAAATGTACATGTAGGATATTTTTAGAAAAATATATCTCAACCGTTGTTTTATAATTTGAATAAATCTGAACCGTCCAAATGTCCTAGTAGGATAAATGTGTGTAGGACAAATTCATAAACCATCCTACTTTATTATATAAATATTTTTTTTTGGAGTAGTGTGATCCCACCTATGCGAGGGACAAGCGTTGCATGTGCGGTGAGTTCAATTTTTATTTATTTATTTTTTTGAAGCAACATAATAATCTCATAAGAATCTACAGATTTGTTACAACTAAAATTCAAATAATGAACATGTAAAGCTAAAAGATGAATTTACCTTGAAAAATATGAGAAAAAGAAGGTAAAAAGAGAAGAATAAAGGTCCACCATAAAAAATATCGCCGGAAGGATATCTAGTGGTGGTAGTGGTGCACCGACAGTGATATACTCCAGTGGTGGTGAGATTTGGGTGAGAGTTGATGAAGATAGATGGTAATGGTGGTGTTAGGTCAGAGAGAGAGAGAGAGAGAGAGAGAGAGTGTGTGTGTGTGTGTGTGTGTGTGAAGATAAGGTAGAAAGAGGGGGTGAGAAATAGAGAGAGAAGGTGAGGATAGAAAGTGATAAGTCAAAAGTGGGTCGAGGGTTTTGAAAGACAAAATTCTTTTTTCAATTTAGAGTTTTCCGCACATGCAGGAAAAACTCACCGCATGTGTGGCATAGTGTGCCACACCAGTGTCCCGCACCTGCAATTAAAGCAGTGTGCAATTTGGATTTTGGGTATTTTTCTGCACTTGCAGAGGAATGTGCCACATGTACAGTGTCCTAGCCACACCTACTGGAGCCTGGGTTACACCTGCGGCGTAGTGAACTGCACCCACGCCCGCACCTACAATTAAAGCAAAGTGTAATTTAGTTTTGGGGAGTTTTCCGCACGTGTGGTTTGTTTCTTTTTAGGGTTTTGCCAAAGTTTGATGGGTTATTTTCACACAAAAAATAAAGAACTAAACTATACCTAAATTTCTAGAGCAATAGCAAGTCTAGGCATCGATTCATATGGATTAATGTGAAATTAAACTAATTTAATTGCAAGATTCTTAAATTAATTAGATGGAAATTGTTGATGAGAATTAAACGAGGATTAAATTGAACATACAAAATTAAATTGGCAATAAATATTAGGGTTTATGAAATTCATTTGAGAAAATCCTATGGCAAAGAATCCACCATTAGTCACATAAATAGGGTTTAACATCAGCAAACAATTGCAACATGGTTTGAACTACCCCATGTTTCACAACTACAAGTTTGAAACATTGATCAAGAGGATTGTTGCATTCAATTTATAGGCATAAATCATCTCAAATAGTACAGGTCGTTCACCCTAGACTAAAGTAGCAACACGACTCGTTTCTCATAGCATGACTTGTCTTATACTTTGAATACAATACAAAGAAAACCATTGTATGAAAAGCAGTATTCAATCACAGAAAGAAGAATACTAAAAGAGATAGGAAGACTTGATACTAAAACTTCTAAAACATTCATATAACTCTCTCAAACCGTTCAAACAATCAAAGCCTAGTTATAACTCTATTTACATGGCTAAGATTTCATCAAAACCCTAGAAAAAAGGAGAACTAGCAACTCATGGAGGAGTGGGAAGAGGTAGAGGTAGAGGATGAAGCTACCATGGAAGACAACCTTGAAGTTCCAAGTGTTCTATCTCAAAATCCTAGCCTCTTTTTTTTTTTTTTTTCCAGAAAATATTTGAACCCTTCTCTAGGTTTTTTTCTCCCTTCTTTTATACTTTGGAGGCACAAGAAATAGGTTTAGAAAGTCATGCATGCAAATCGAGGCAACCTTTATGTGTGGGAATGACGCTGCACGTGCGGTAATGTTTATTTTGCTTAAAAACTTCGCTTTCTGGCTTGTTTGGCACTTTTGGATCGGCCAACCTAATTCAGATCAAATATTTGTGAAGTATTCCAAGTTATATCAAGAAATGGGTTAAGGTATCTCAATTAGCAGCCTCAATGGCATATACTCCACCCTCAATTAGTGAGCGGGAGTGCTCAATTCATGGCCTTTCCCCCTCATACCTAAGGCCTCGTTTATTTTCAGAGGTAGAATGGAGGGGATTGATATTGAGGGGATTGATAGTGAGGGGATTAAGTAAAATTGTGTTTGTTTTGATGATAGCTCTTAGTGTAGGAATTGTTAAATTATTTTTATATAAAATAATAAAACAAATAAAAAATACAAAAAATTAAACATTAATGTTCAAAAAAAAAAAAAAAAAAATCCCAATATGTAAAAAGTAAAAAAAATAAAAAATTTTCTAATCCCCTCACTATTTTTCTAATACCACCTCCATCTCGTCCATCGCAATCCTCTTTCTAACCTCCATCTTAATCCCCTCCTATATCCTAATCCCTTCCCCAACTCTACAAACAAACACAACACTAAATAGTCCTATCTCCATCCTAATCCCATTCCATCCTTTACACCCCAAAACAAACGGGGCCTAAGTTCCCAAGCCGAGGTACTTTGATTATGACGGACAGTGGCCTTTGGCACGAGTTATGGGTTTTCTAATTTTTCCAAAAGATTAGGTGGCGATTATGATTTTGGTGATGTAGTCCATTTTTGACATTATTTGTGATTAGTGAATTTTCTATGGATTTGCCAAATTTGGATTCTTATTCTGGTTGACATTACACACTTGTGAAACCAGATCTGGGGATTTGAATTGTTGGACCCGCACGAATGCCCTTTGAGAGATCCCACAATAACACACTCACATCTCTCTCTCTCTCTCTCTCTCTCTCTCTCTCTCTCTCTATTTGCTCTCCCTCGATTGGGTTTCTATGAATCTATGTATTTCAATAATATTGTATTTCATCTCTATACCTTTGACAAATGCCATCACAAATCTTCAAAGAGTTCTTCATTTCTTCATTAACGATCACTTTGTCAGAAAATGGTTTGTGAGACCATGGTTTTTGGCTAGCTTTGAGCCTAATTTGAGGCAGGACCCATATATTGATTGAGGTATGTCCGAGTGGAAATGTGTTCCATGTCATGTGGTGATTCACATTGTGTATTTAGATGTTCAAAACCATTTGCCGAGTTAATGCGAAATTGACGCCCAAGGAGGCTTCAAGGAAGTGACATTTTGATGAAGTTAAATTGAATTTGTTCTTTTCTTTCCAAAATGTTGCATATTTAGAATGAGAATTTGATTTCAATTTGACTTCTCCACCATCTTTTTGTTTATCTCCACAAGTGTCTATTGGAATGTGAATTGGTGAAGGTCGTAACGACCACCACCGAATGTGAATTGTATAAATTATTCCAACAGATTCTCAAAGTTGAATCTCTGAAATTCGAACAGGTTTGTGCCTGTTCGAACCACTGTCTCAAGTCTATAAATACCCCACTCATCTCATAGTTGTGATCAAGGGAAAAGAGAATCGAATTACAATAAACTTTTCAGGTTTTGTTGATTGTTGTTTTTGGGATTTTGTTAGGTTGTCACAAAAACAATGAGTATGTCAAGTGTTGCAAAGTTGTTTTTGTGTCTTTGTGCTTACACCATGTTCTGTAAAATGCCTCAATTAAAATCAAGTATTTTGTTTTGGTTAAACTAGCTACTGTCAAGTAATTTTATTTTTATTACATATATATTTTTATTGTTCTGGTGTAATTATGTGATTATGGACGCCCATGTTGAAAATTTTGGGTTTGCATTAATTTGTCGATTTAATATATCATTCTTCATCTATGAGGCATGGATACTCCAAAATGGGCCGCGTATGGTTATCAGATGTAGATACGCATCCAATACGTCGGGATATGTATCAGATACGGCAAAAAGAGTATCCAATTTTGTTTTTTTGAATTTTGGATACGGCTCGGATACTCATGCATGGATATGTGCGAGATACACAAGGAAGCATATCCAAAATCCATAAATCTAAAATAAAAAAACATCGAACAGTGAGTGTAGTTGGTTTTTCGTGCTTCTTGGAGGGGTTTAGTCTCCTCGGGTACAATAGCCCTACAGTTCAGACTCTTGCGGTTCTGAATCTGGTTTCACAAGTACAATGTGAAATAGAAAAAAATGAATGAGTCCAAATCTGGAAAATCTTAGAAAATCCATTAATCATCAGAGATGCTAGAAATGGACTGCATTGTCAAATTTTAGAGTCGACACCTAAATATTCTTGAAAAATTTAGGAAACCCGTGACTCGTGCCAAAGGCCACTTGTCTGTCATAACTGAAGTGTCTTCCAAAGTGTCTTGACTCGGGAATTTAGGTATGAGAGGGAAAGGTCATGAATTGAGCACCCCACTCACCCGATCAAAGATCGGCCTCCACTAATCATGATGTGATTTTTATCAACAATATATTCTCTTGTTCTGATTTTTATTATGCTAACTTACTATGTGAGGCACATAAGTATAGACTACATCACTTACTTTGGAATGCTTTGATTTCATGCGTTTTTGAAAAGAGTTTTGAATATGGGCAACTTTAAAAGGAAAGCTAGCTCATATTTGCGTTAATTAAAGTCATTCTAACTTAAGCGAAAAAACTTTTATCCATAGGTATTCAAAGAGGTATTTCAAATAAGCACGTAGTCTCATGGTAGTATGCTTGACATGACAACAATCACGCACATGAATATGCTAAAGCCAAAAGTACTTACTTAGTACTCTGAGGCAAGCCAAAGAAAAAGAAAGCAATAAGAAAAATGCATGACCCTAACAATGCATATGACTAATGTAACACATACAAAAATGCAACTATGAGGTTCGGCTTTTTAACATGTCATATGGATTAACTCAAAGCATGTTGTAAAGCACGTATTCAAGCAAGTAGGAAATGAGAATGACATTCAAGAATGATGAACCAAACCTTAATGCATGCAAAAATGGATACAAATCATGGTAATGATATGAAATGAAAACATGATGCTACCATGGTATGCATATAAATAAAAGGGAGAAAGAAATGGGGGTTGGAAGACATACAAATATTATAAATTTGCCCTCGTGTAAAGAGGGTGCGAATGAATGTCTTAATTAACTAATCATTACAACACCAAATGAATGAACTAATTAATTAAGTACTTATTACAAGTCCGAATGAAAGCAAAACAACTAATTAATTATAAATACAACTGAATTAGCTAACTAATCATTTACAAAATACAAATCAAAGGAGGTAAAATAAATGAATCGAAAGAGAGGCGATGAATCAAGCGGATAAGGGCAAGAACATCCTTCGGAAACCTCTACTGTTTACTGCTGGAAGCTACTCTATTCACAGTTTGAAAATCACTCTGTTTCAAGCCTCAGGATCTACTTTGTTTCACTGGAAATACACCATGGCCATCCAAAAGAAGGGTCGGGTAGCCTTAAGAAGTGGTCAGCCGTACAAAGGCTTGGTCAGCCGGCCACTAGTTTTGGGAAAGAATCTATTGCAGCAGAACTGGAACAGAGCAAAAACAAGGGGGGTCTCTAAAGGATGTTCATCCTTCATTCTCTTTCCTATCATGAAATTTTTTCAAGGAGAGCGTAGGTTTGCTTCACAAATCATCAAACATCCCAAGGGTATTTAAATGATGATTAGTGAAGCAAAAAGATGACAATTAACGGAAACAAAGCTAACTAAGGCTAAATATGAAAGATACAATCAAAGAGATGGCCAAAATTGACTAAATCTCATGGAAAGCAAGAGCAATTGAATACTCAAGCTTAGAGATAATAGGTTTAGAAGAAGCCATTCTTGAAGGCGAAGCATATACACAAGAGGTTCCATCATTATGAAGACCAAAGAGACTCATCTTCCTACTCATGGAAGATGGATTGACACCTCCATTTCCATGCTTCAAAGGAACTAGAAGAGAGTCACTAATGGTCTTGATGAAGAGCTCTTATGTAGCTTTAAAACAAAGACAAAACTAGACTAAGTAAAAGCAAGAAATGAAAGCTATGAGGAGATGATTGCAAGCTCATCTTCCTACTCATAGAACATAGATGAAACATCCATTTCTATCCTACAAAGAAGGAACTAGAAGAGAGCTATGCAATATCTTCAAAGAAGAGAGATATGAGACAAGAATCAAGCTATCTATGTAAGCTTGACACACATACAAACAACTCACATTTAACCAAAATATACCTAAAAAAGTGCTGAAAATGAAAGAAAAGAAGCAAAAACATAAAGAACAATAACAGAGCAAAGCTAAAGAACAAGTCTATGGAAGGGTGACTAACCGTTCCACCTTTAAACAAGATTTCAAATCACATTTTAAAAGCCAAAATAATCTAAAAAATAGTATTGAAGTGAAGAACAATGAACTTTAAAGAAAAAGAAATAAAAAGAGTTGAAGAATCAACCTCTTGAGAAGAGGGAGAATCTCTTGGTTCACAAACTCCAATCCAAACACTCTCAAGTATTTGTAATCACTCTCAAAGCTTCAGTAAAAGCTTCAAAACCAGGTGTTAATGGTGTATCTATTGTATCTATAGCAAGAGGGTGGAGAAGATGAGAATATGAAGTTTCTCCACTCTTTGGGTCACTCACTCCCTCTCTAACACTGAGGGCAGGCCCTATATTTATTGATTTTCGCCTTCTCACGTTGAAAATATCTGAAAAAGGACAGCTGGCTTGGAGCTCGTTCATTGCAGTAGCTACAACTATTATAAAATATCTGTACGCTAACCATGACCGGCCGACCATGAGAGGGTACGGCCGACCAAAAGCTTCTGGCCTACCAGCCATGTGATAGCCTATGGGCTTTCTAGGTAGATGGTCAAAATGGAAAGTGGTTTTGGTTAAGAAAGGGTGTAAGGTTTAGGTTTTGGTGCTCAAAAGTGAATACCTTTTGCTGAAAACTTTAGAGAATTTGCACAGTGTAATGTTTCACCATCAAGTGTTTAGAGTGAAGTGCCCAAGTCTTAAGGGCGGTCAAAATGGGATGTCTACAGTTGCCCCTCTTTGATAGAGCTCGGAGTCATGAAATGACATGAGTGAATGTCAAAGCTTGAAGAAGACCTATTTGACAAGGCTGTAAGACTTGGGCAAACAAACAAAATGCGGATGCAGTTGGTTGAACTCAAAAGTTACCTACGCATCCCTTTACAAGGAATCAAACCAGTGTAGTTCAGGGGCATGATACAAATACTACACAATACAATGTAACAATCAAAACCACAAGCAGTGTTTACCACACAAATATCATAAAGGAATGGAGATGAAAATCAGACTACGTTTAACATAGAAAAGTTGCCGACACTTTCAAACCACAATTCTTGTAAAATAGGTGCGTACACATGCAGAACTATACATTTTGCAGAAAGAGTACAAGTAATTGGGTGGTATGATATAAGTGAGGAATAATTTACTGGGGAAAGATAATGATCCTAAATGCTGAATGCAATAAGACAAAGTATGATGTAATGGATGAAGTGAATAAGGGGTGCAGGCTGAACTATGTCTTACCTAGAAAAGGCATGGACACAAAACAAACCATGTATAACACAGAAAAGGTGCTGACACCCTCTGACCACAATTCTTGCAGAATAGGTGCGTACATAGGTAGAGCTACGCTTTAATGCGGGAAAGCTACGAGCACATGCCAAACTAAGCTTAACATGGAAAAGATACAGGCAATAAAATGGTATGATGTAACGGATGTAATGGATAATGTAGTAGATGCATGCGATAAATGCTCTATGTAATGTGATAGAGGGTACTAGATGATAGATGTGATGTAGCAGTTGGAAAGTGGTGCCTTAGAAAGCGCCTTACAAGGGTAATTGGCGATAACTCACCTTATGCTGCTGGGGATCTTTCCCTTCTTCTTTATTTGAAGACTTTTTCTTTCATCTTGTGCCTCAAAACCCCAGGTACTATTTTTCTCCCTGGCCATGTTTGCAACTTTCCCTATTCTCCAACAGGGTGACCAAACTAGGTTGGTTCAGTATCCAGAATTGAGGCGTGTACAAGCTACCTCAACCTATGGGGCTGCCATACAAATTTCAAGCCGAGGATGGTATTCAAACCATATTTTAGTCTTGGAAATTCCAAACCTTTACATTCTAGGCCTCGGCCGTTCGAACTCTAATTTCCACCATCTCAGTTGATCTCCTAAGAACTCACTACAGACACAGTTAGGTGGTTATATTAGACAGTTTGAAGTCGTTCAGGCACGACAAACCCCAAAGGAATTGCACTTTTAGAGGATTTAAGGTCTTCTAGACCCAGTGAGTGCAGAAGACAATGCGGGGTGAGGTGCATAAAATAATGTGATGCAGGGTGCACAAGGCAGTGTGATGCGGGTACACAAGACAGTGCGATGCAGGTGCACAAGATAGTGTTATGTAGGTGCACAAAACAGTGCTATGTGGGTGCACAAGACAGTGTTGTGTAGGTGCACAAAATAGCGCTGTGTAGGTACATAAGACAATGCTGTGTGGGTGCACAAGACAGTGCTATACGAGCTGAATGCACAAAATAGTGCTATGTGGGTACACAAGATAGTGTGATACAGGTGCACAAAACAGTGCTATGAGGGTGCACAAGACAATGTGATGCAGGGTGCACAAGACAGTGTGATACAAGGTGGGTGCACAAAATAGTGCGATGCAATATGAATGCACAAAATAGTGCAATGTGGGTGCACATGACAGTACGATGTAGGTGTACAAGATAGTGCTGTGTAGGTGCATAAAACAGTGCTATGTGGGTGCACAAGACAGCGTGTAGGTGCACAAGACAGTGTGATGCAAGATGAATGCACAAGACAATGCTATGTAGGTGCATAAAACAGTGCAATGCTAGGTGCACAAGACAGTGCTATGGGGGTGCACAAGATAGTGCTATGGGAGTGCACAAAACAGTGCTATGTAGATGAATGCACAAAATAGTGCTATGTGAGATGAATGCACAAAACAGTGCGATGCAATATGAATGCACAAAACAGTACGATGCAAGTGCACAAGACAGTGCATCATGTACCTTATGGAATGAGTGTAGGGCAACTTGCCACAACTTATTGAAATGTAACTGAAAAATACTGCGGAAGGTAACTCAACGAAACTCTGTTATTACAAGTACAGAACAAAGTCAAGAACATGAGCAACCAATCATGCAATTCAAATCAACCAGAGTGTATGAGCATGCATGCATAATCCAAAGCACATGTATTAATCAGAGGGAATATGACATTCCCAATAGAGTTTTGAAATGGTCGGAGACAACTTTTGAAAGTTGAATCATATTAGAATCATCATGGGGGTGAGCTATCTTAACCCAGCGGAAAGTGCCCAACAAAAGGCTCTGAGTGAACTGAGAGAAAGGTTAGGGTCATGCCCCTTGTTCAATTGATGACCAGATCAGATGTACTGAAAATTGCCCTTAGTGTCCAATCACTGGCCACCCCTTTCAACATTATGCAGGCACGTATAATGGGGATCATCAGATCTTGGAACAGTTGCCAACCAATCAGACTCATGCTTCTCTTCTGTCCCAACATGTTGAGAACTTACTCCTGTCTCCTCCAAAGTAGTGACAGATTCCTTACATACACTTTGCAATGATCATGAACGCGATGCCCCTTGTATGGGCACTCTCAGTTTGTTTATGAATTCCACACATGGACTTGTTTTTGAGTTTGGAACATTCGCGTATGGAATTTTGACCATATGAATCTGTTGAACTTTGAGCGACAGACACGCTAGGGGAACTTAATGAAGAGCGCAGACCGAGACAAACACCAGGCACGACACAACAGAACTCATAACTGACCTAAAAGCAGAAAAAGACTCAAGGTGACTGATCCTTCATAGTGCCCCTCGTATTACTTATGTTCCCTTTAAAACTTAATTTCGCAAAACTTGAGTTTCGATTCCTTTTTTGTTGCTCAAGTTAGAGATTCTATTGATAAGTTCAAGTATTGAGAATTGCTCCACTTGTTGATTCAAGCTAGTTCTTTCTTACCCAACGCAAGTATGTGCAGTAGTAAGTGTAGCTCATGGATTGATGCGAAGCTGTCAATGTGAATTCGGCAAGGTTATCGGGTCGAGATAGATGAGATAGATATGGTTGAGATCGAACTTCAGGATGAAGTTGTCTACGTATCCCAAGAATGGGAATCCGGTCAACGTAGTTCATGGCTGAGGTTCACTCGGGTGTTGGCACTCTCCTTTTGAGCTCTAACTTTTGCCAAAGTTGCCCCTTTGGGTTTTCAACCTTACGAGCTCTATTTATTTGATTTCTCATTTTTCATGCTCTAACTTTTGCCTTGGTCGCCCTTTCGGGTTTTCGGCCTAGCGAGCCTCTCAAGGATAGCGTTACAACATTTGTAGTGAATTTGATCAATAGCCATCCTTGTCCTAATACTGGAATTGGCTTCACCTTGATTTGAGCTTGGCTCTCCATTCCCTTATGCATGTCTTCTTCCTTTCTTTTGTTCCTTTTTCAAAGTTGGTTTTTCTCGCAATGTAGTACCTTTTCGTATTGGCTTTCCCGAATTTAGAAAAAAGTTCATTTCCTTATAGTTGATCAGATTTCATTCCAATGGATACCTCTGGTTTGATGGCTGACTTCTTTTTCTTTTATTTTTTTTTCCTTTTTTTTTTTCCTTTTTTTGTTGTATCCTTTTCTTTTGAAGTAATGAAAACACCAAGGAGAGGAATTCTATCTTTGTGAGGTTTGAAAGCCGTCTTGTGCTTGCTAAAATGATTGCCTAAAGGTGAAGAGAATCTCTAGGACGGTGTAGAATACCACGCATAATTCTGAACCTGTCTTTGCAAGTTTGCAAAAGAAACAACCTAAAATTTTGAAATCATGAAGAACTTTGCGCCGATAATTCATAATCCACTCAAACCATTTGGGGGATCCTTTTCAACACTCAAGCTTATTAACAAAATCTCATTCAAAAAAACAAATTTGAAGCTTTTCTACTTTTAAAAGGTCACACATGCATTACTGTAGGTACAATAAAATGATCACAAAACTTGACTCCTGCTTTTTTATTGGAAAAACGAAGACCTGAGGGTACACGAGAGCAACTCAAAGGAAGGGACTCAACTGACGCAATGATGTAAGAAATAACAAAGGAAATAAAATTCACAACTCAAATATTTAAAGGACACGACTTAAGACAAAATCAACATCTGTGAGACAAAAGGGGTTTTCACTCTCCAAGTCCATCTGCAGAATTCAAAAAAACTTCAAGTAGCCCATGGGAGGGTCCAAATCCACCTTCAATTTAGCAATATTGACATCCACACCCAGTAGGATTGATTTCAAACTTTCAAATTGGGATTTTCAGGTGGGGTGATGACCTTATTGTCAATCAGGTCTTGAATTTCATGGCAAAGGCGAAAACAACGATCAGTGTAATGACCGTGTTGTTGATGAAATGTGCAATATTGGGTAGGGTCATGTCTAGAGGGGAGAGAGTTAGAGAGAGATCAAGGATTGGGAGTTTGAGATACCCTTTATCCATCAATAGCTTTAATGCACAGGTTGGGCTCATATGGAGATGGGCAAAGGTTTGTTTTTTGGAGTAGGAAGCACTAGGTTTAGAAACAATGGCAAATGGGTTGGTAGGTGTTGGCTGGGTATTCATGGAATTGGGACTGGAATCAGAATGAGTATTTTTGGTAAAGCATCTCTCCTCATTGTTTGACCTTCCCTTGTTTGCTAACATGTGATGCAAAGTACCCATAACCTTGCTTTTTTCATTGAATTCATCCATAGTAACCCCCACTTGAGCACTGGTGTGTTGAGTGACAAAAGTTTCATCCACAACCCTTTCAATAAGTGCATGGACTTGCCATTTTTTTGGGCCTTTGGTCTTCAGAGCTTCGAAAACCCATCGGAGATGTGTACAAGGGTCAATAGTCACCCTAGACTCATTCTTGCTACTTGCTTCAGCTTTGTCAAATAGTCGGACGGCTATATCTGGGTTGAACATTGTGTCTAATTGGGCTACCCTTATATTTTCACCACTCGTTGTCATCTCAGTTTCGATTTCGAGTTGGCCCATTCCTCTTTCAGCTTGTCCCAAGATTGGAGAACTCTTTGATGGGATCAAAACCCCAAATGTTAAATCTGGCATCGTTCCTTGAAGGTTTTCAATCATTCTCAACATCTTAGCAGTAGTGGGTTCAGCCATTTGGCGCTCTTGGTGTATCCGAACCGGATTGGCTGTATCCATCATGCACAAATTAGTACTTTTGAAAATGAACACCTTTGGCCTGGGCAGATGGGATGGAGTGATGTCTATACTGGGGTCGAAGGTAGAAGGTAGTGTAAGGATGAGGTTAAGGTGAGGAGGAGGTGCTCGGTCATGGATGGGAAGTGGGTTGGTGGTAACATTGGGTTCTTGATGTGGAGCTATTGTTTGGTTGTCGATGAGATTTTGAACCTCATGACGAAGGCGGTAGCAACGATTAATGCCATGACCGTGCTGCTGATGGTACGCACAGTATTTGGTGGGGTTATGTCTAGTAGAGAGTAGGTCAGGAAGAGGTTAGGGATCAAGGGGTTTGAGATACCCTTTTTCCATCAGGACTTTTAGTGCGCGGGTTAGGCTCATATGGAGGGGGTGAAGGTTCTGCCTTGAGCTCGACTCAGGCTGGCTATTTGTGGACTGATATTGGCAAAGGGGTTGACAGTTTTGGAATTAGTGGAGACGGTATTGATTTCAGTGGGTTTGGGAATAGTGTTATTGCTAGCATTGGTACTCCTGGAAAACACTCTCCTTGTCGGTTCGCCCATTCTCTAGATAATTCCCTTCTTGAAAGCGTTCTCAATCTGAACCCCCAATTCATGTAAAGCAGTGAAGGTAGATAGCGGCGCGACTATTATCATTTGTAAGATGTTTGGCTCAAGATTCTGCACTACTATCCGAACCTTCTCCTTTTGAAGGGGCCTGTTGGTCATTCGTGCGGCCTTCGCCCTCCATCTAGTAATGAAGTCGATAAAGGGTTCCTCGGGATTTTGAGAGGTTGCCTTCAGTTCGCTGATCGTTACCTCCATCTGAGTATTGTAGGAATAATAATTGACAAATCCCTCAGATAGTTCTTCCTAGTTCTGCTTGGTCGAGTCTTCCAATTTGGCATACCAGCTGGTTGCCACTTCTGATAAGGTCCTTTCGAATAATGACAATTTCTGAGCCTGCGTCAAACCCATCGGTTTCAAGATATCTAAGAAGAGACAGACGCGGACGATAAGATCTCCATTTCCATCAAATCTATCAACGTGGGACATTTTAAACTTCTTTGGCAATCTTACAGAAACCTCCGTATAACCGTTTTCAATGTCTTGGATGGATTTCAAGTCTTGAAATTTTTTAAGCATCTTATCTAGCTTGGCGATTTTTATCATGGTAGGATCGATGTCATTGATGTCGAAAGGACAAAGCTCTCCGTGAGGCTGTGCCGGAGGCCTAAAAGCTTGAGAACTTGAAAGTTTTCAACTAGTAGAGGTGGATCAAAATTTGGTTAGGTAGCCAGGACCGGATGTGTGGTAGATGTCCTAGATGGGTGTTGCATTTCAGCAATGGTCTCATCCTGCACGACAATTCTCCGGTTTAGTGTATCCATGGCTTTTTGAAAGGCTGTTATCATGGCCACAACTTTTTCTGGACTCTGTGCCATCACGGGTCTACTGAGTTAGCAATTGGGGAAATGGATGGGTGTAACTTGAGAGCTGACTAACAAGGATTTGGACCTAGTTACACTTAATATATCTGAACTGGATTAGTCTATATGAGTTTGACTGGATTGGGCTTTTTAGAATGGGTCTTTTGGCATTGGATGGATCTTTTTTGAGTTCGCCTTTGGGGATCAGATGGACTAGATCTTTGCTAAGTGGGTTTTTTCTGGGATTGGATGGACTGTGATGGGTTAAGGATTTTTGGGTCGGGTTGGGTTGGGCCTTTGCTGAGTTGGGTACTACTCCTTCTTTGGCTTAGATAAACTTAGCATTAAAAACAAATGCCCCATCAGATTAGGAGTAAAGCTCTTGAGACGCTCTACCTTTTCCCAAAGACACTAGGGTAGAGAAACCAATGGATCTAGGTGAAAATGTAGAGAAAGAGTGAGTTTAGAGAGAGAAACTCTAGATCTAGGGTTTTTAGAAAGTTTAGAGAGAGAATGAAAGTGAAAAAGTGATGTAAAAGGTCACTTTTACGAACTGATATACGCACAGTCTGCTCGAGCGCAAGAAGTGATGCTCGAGCGTCAGACACAATAAATTGTTTTGCTCGAGTGCAAGAAGTGACGCTCGAGCACAGAATGCACACTCCCAGCAGTTTTACAGACAATAGACCAACGCTTGAGCACAAAAAAGGCCGCTCGAGAATAGAAAATGCTGCTCGAGCGTAGAATACATCCTTCCAGTAGTTTTGCAGACCTGCAAAAGTATTGAGAGTTCACAAAGCCCGCTCGAGTGCAAGAAGTGCCGCTCGGGCGAAGGAGCAAAATCCTAGGCAACAAAAGGTTTGAAGATCAAGCAACCAACCTGTTCCAAACAAAACCACAACAACCCAATAGCCAAACTCAAGGAAGTATAAGGGAAATAAGACGTAAGTGGCAATACAGAGCCATGAAACCCGAGTTCAGAATGTCAAATGGGTCGGGTCTAAAACCATAATAGCTATAAGGATATTCTCGCTTGTGCGCGTGCAACTCTTCACTTCTCGTGGTCCTTTAAATTAATGCTTTGATAGTAGTATGTTTAATTAATTAGATTCATTCAAATTTGTAATAGCTAATTAAATTTAGTTATTGTAATAGCTTAATTTGGTGTTGTAATAATTAGTTTAAATTCGGACATTCAGACCCTCTTGTGCGAGGGCACATCTGTAATATTATGTATGTCTTCCAACCTCCATTCTTTTTCCTTTTATTTACTTGCTTACGATGGTTACATATAGCATCATATTTTGGTTTCATACCATTACCATGATTTGTATTCATGTTTATATGCATCGGGTTCGGTTTATCATTCTAACCTTGTTGTCATTTCCTACTTATTTGAATATGTGCGCTATCGCATGCTTTGAGTTGAGCCATATGTCATGTTCATAAACTAAACCTAGCAATTGCATTTTGTATGTATTACATTAGTCACTTGTATATTAGAGCATGCATTTTTCTAACTATTTTCTTCTATTTTGGCTTGCCTTGGTTGAGTACTGGGCGAACATTTTCACTTTACCATGCTGATTCTCTTCGAGGGCCCTTTCGACAGGGTATACTATTTGGAGGAGCGATTCATTCGCCAGACCTGGGGCCGAGATGATCCTGACGTTCCACATCCCCTTCCCCCTGGTATGAGGATAGCCGATGACCTCCATGACGGGCCCTTGATCGATCACCTCATGCAGAGAAAGGACAGTGACCAATACCATAGGGCCGGCGACTTCACCGCCTTCTTACAGACTAGGGTGATGTCGCCTCTTACCCATGGTGTGGTTCATGCTGTTCCTGAGGTTACTGCCACTGCCACTGCCACTAGAGGTGTTCCTGTTGTAGCTCTCATTCCTAGACTTCCTGTGATACTGACAGAGGTCATATACATGCGACCGGATAGGGTGATCAAGCAGATCCCCCTCGAGCACATTGAGGAGAAGAACTGCAGGCTGGTGATCGCTCTTGGCGTTGAGCAGGTACACAATTTTTTTTTATTTTATTTCTGTCCACCTTACTTTATTACTTTGTTTCCCTGTGCTTCATTATTTCTACCCACTGTGCCTTATTACTTTGTTCCACATTCTCAAGTCTTTTCGCTTTTGCAGGTGCTTGTGGGATATGTTGATGAACTCCTCTGGACAGTTGACCGACTGCTTCTGATGGTGCAGAGAAGGCGGACTGCTTTGGTCACCCATGGGATTGAGGTACACTTTGCCCATAGTTTACTATTATTACAATCTTTCCCATAATCTTGTTAGTCTTTTATGATATCTGTACTCTTTTTAGCTTGAGCCGACACCAGCTGCACTTGTAGGACCTCCTCTAGCTGGGAGACAGAGACGGGGCCCAGTGAGATGCAGAGGATGGGCTGATCGGGGGAAAGGCAGAATAAGACAGCATTCACCCTCTAAGGATTCCTTTGATGAGTACACGACCCCCGAGGATAAGGGAGACGGCGTTGACAAGCAGTCCAGTAGCCCTAGCGATGACAGTGACACACCTCCTCCGCAGCTGAGGATGAAGAGAGCGAGGATGGGTTGATTTTTTTATTTTCCTATTCTTTTGCTTTGTAGTTAGGAACCTAGCTTCAGAGAAACCCTTTTGTATTTTTGAAGATTCTTTTTTGGTTTTTGTTTTGTAAAACAATGATCCGGATTGGACCTTGCTGTTTATGAAAAGAATATTTTGGATGATTTCTCTTGCATACTTGCATGTGATGAACGAATGGTGCAACCGTTGCATAATAACCTTGTACAAGACTGTAAAACAATGAATGTTTTTTTTTGAATTCATTCTTGAATCGGATAACAACCCACACCCAGAAAAAATGCAAAATACAACTCGATAACGGAAAAGTATAATGAAAATAACCTAAAAACACTAAACAACACTTGACACAAAAAAAAAAAAACAGAACTCAAAACACAGCTATAGCAAACCAAGGCCAGAACCTACCTTTCTGCAACTGCTCTGATCTGGACCGACATTTAGACCTGGCCAAGTCCAAATAGGCACGGCCGGGCCCTAATAAGGCATGATCGGGCCCAAACGTGATGTCGGTCAATGCAATCCAGCTGTTATGCACTGCTTCTTCTCATAGTCTATAAAAGGTGCTCCCATGCTGTTTTTCTGGCAGACTAGCAAACCTTTGATAGTTTCCTCTCAAGATGGAGATCTTACTCAACAATAGACTCTGAAACTAGATTGCCATTTTAGATGGCTTGAAAAAGGTGAATTTTTGCGATTTTGACCTGAATGCTCTTTTTCCTTTGAGCCGTACCTCGCTTTGTTTTTAGTTCCTACATGTCGCTGTCCGATGCTGAAAACCCGATTACGCATGTATGTCACTTCGGATCATAGGAAATGTGTCCTACTTTGGAAGAATTTCAAGCATTGATGGAATCCCAGCGCGATGAAGAAATCACGCCTCAGCCCCGTGTTGGCCATGCCTAGGCTTTGGGATGGATATGTGGGCTCACTTTGCACAAGGCTCGATCCTTGGCTCATGACAGGGAGTTAGACATACCCGGCTTGATTCATCGATTTTCTGATATTGGAGACAGGAATAACCTTCTCTAGCACGGCTACTGCCAACATGCCCTCTGCTTATGTATGTTTGTGCACTTCTTACTCACCCCTAGTTATGGTGGAGCCAACATTTGGTTAATCGAAGGGGCTCAATGTCTGAAAGAGGGCAAGAGTTGCATGAGTTTGGTACTGGCCAAAACTTTGATAGGCTTAGATGCTTTCCATCGTCGAGAGACCACCCGGTTTGCAGGGAGACTACTGCTTCTTCAGGTATTGTTTCCCACCCTTTCTCATTTTTGATTCCTCACATCACTCGGCACTCGTTCTTTATTTTCATCTCGAAAACCCTTTCTTACTTTTCCTCTCCATGCACATCTCTTTATTCTTTAATTTCTCTTATTTTTCATCCATTCCCAGGTATGATTGATGGATAAGCTAAAAGTGGTGGACCCTTGCCTCGAGTATTTAGCCAGAGCTTATTTCTTTCGCTAGCGGCTAGTGGACTTCCCTTCGGAGGGATGGTGGTGCGACTGGATGTGTAATAAATCTGCAGCTGACATGGCTTGGTGGCACCCCTAGCTTAACTTGGCTGAGATGAGATACAACATGTCCCAACAACTAGGTATACAGTTGATTGGCCTCACACACTGCCTGTTCTATTTTCCATTCCGATTCAGATGGCCAATTTGGACATGATCAGACCCGACCAAAAGAGGGGATAGAGTACCCGGCTTCATTCCCAATTCGTGCTTTGCACTTGACTCAGTACCTCACTGACGAGTGACGAGTTCTTAGCTTAGCTTAAGGACAAGGTACAAGTCGGGACAACTTTGGCTGTAAAGACTTTCGCCAGCATGAGCAGAGGACACGGGAACACTTGACTCATCTATACCCCTAGTTTATTGCTTTAACTTTTCTTTTCAAGTTTTATGACGTGAAAGCAACTTTGATCCAAATTAGAGAGTTGAAGAATGTACTTATGTTGAAATCAATGGAATTAAAGTTGTGAGCACTAAAAATTTTCCTTTTGGTCCCAAAATGGTCTAAGTTGTAAAAGGTAAATTTTGAGAAAAATCAACTTCATTAAAACTCTTCAAAACCATTTTCAGAAATGATCATTGCCTAACACGCATGGAATCAGTCCTTAAGATGCACAGCCCTGAACCAATAGATCACAACTGCCCATAACTGCATTCACCATCACTGCTCTGTATTACAACCGGCCCTTCTACCAAAATGAAGATCACGCAATCGAGCTAAAAGATAATAGAGAAAGATGGCCCAGTCAAATAAATAAATAGGACAATTGAGTTGGAGATGGTTATGGTCGAACTTCAGGATGAAGTTGCCTACGTATCCCAAAGATGGGAATCAGGCTTTGCATTATTCGGTTCTGGTTTACTCGAGTATTAACTCAATCATTTTGCGCTTCAACTTTTTCCGAAGTCGCCCTTTCAAGTTTTCAATCTTACGAGCTCAGTTTTTCTTTATTTCTAATTTTTTCCATGCTCTAACTTTTGCCTATGTCACCCTTCCGAGTTTTCGGCCTAGTGAGCCTCTCAGTGGTAATATTTCTCCAACTTGTCCATATTGATCGGCTGTGAGAATTCCAGGACATCTGGGTCCATAAGGATAATTGCCTCTCCTGACTAGATAGATTTGATGATGTAAGGACTAGTCTAATTAGGCCGAAACTTGCCCCTAGGGTCATGGATGGGAGCCCGATTGTCTTTCAGCACCATATCTCCTTCCTTGAGATTTCTGGATTTAACCTTCTTGTTAAAAGCCCTAGTAATTCTGCGTTGGTAACCCTGGATGTGATACAATGCCCTCAGCCTCCTCTTATCAAATAGCACTAATTCCTCAAACCTACTCTGTTGCCAATTCGCCTCTACTATCTAACACTCAGCCATAATTCGCAGCGATGGCACTTCAATTTCAATTGGCAGAATGACTTCCATCCTATACACTAACAAATAAGGGGGTTGCCCCGTGGATGTTCGGATTGATGTTTTGTATCCCTAGAGTGCGAACGGCAGTTTATCCAGCTAGTCTCTGTAGGTCTCCACCATCTTTCGTAGGATGTTCTTGAGGTCTACAAGTTGATGACTTATGAAAAGTCACATTGTATTTCTTAAGCAGATCCACCTCCTGCTTCTTGACGTGTAAGCCGTTATCTGATATGATCTCATTCGAAACTCCATACCGACAGATGATGTTGTTTCTGAAAAACTTGGCCACATGTGACGCTTTCAACACGGCATAAGACTAAACTTCCAGAGACTTTGTAAAATAGTCGATCGCCACCAAGATGAACTCATGTCCATTTGAACCTTTTGGCAAAACTACATGGATAACGTTGATTCCCCAGACTGAGAAAGACCATGGGGAAGTCATGTTGTAAAGTTTTGATGGCGGAATATTCATACGATTGACATGGATTTGACATCTGTGGCATCGGCGTACAAAACCAATACAATCCTCCTCTATAGTTGACCAATAGTAGCCTTCCTTGAGGATCTTCTAGGGTAGCATCACACCATTCATGTGTGCTCCACATTCCCCTCTATGGATAGCCTCCATGAGCCGCTTCGATTTCTCTTCTTCGACACATAGCTTGTGTATTCTCAGATGGCCTCTCTTTTACAGCTTGCCTCTGCAGATGATGAACTGGATGGCCAGGACATTGTATTCCCCATTTATCTTTAGCATTTGCCCTTGGTGGATACGCTTTCTTTTCCAGAAAGTTTCAAATGTCGTAATACCAAGGGTTTTTGTCTTGAATTTCATCTATTGCGGCAATAGTTTTCATAAGCTGGCGTGTATTTTTGTTCGATGATAATCGGACGCATCTTGACTCCAAGCGAGATGTCTACTATGGAAGATAGAGTTGTCAACGCATCCGTAAACCGATTGTTCTCTCCAAGCAGGTGTGTGAATATTAGTTTTTCAAACTTCAGAATTAGAACATCCAGGGCTTGATGATAAACCTTCATTTTCTCATCTTTGACTTTCTAGTCTCCGTTTGCTTGAGAAACAACCAAGTTCGAGTCCACGATAACATCCAACCTTATTGCCCCTAGTTCTAGGGCAGCTTCCAAACCAACAATACACACCTCGTATTCTGCTTCATTGTTGGACACTTTGAACCGAAGTTTGAAGGCTAGGGGATATATGGGAATCATCAGGCACTGTTAGCAACATGCCTATCCCATAACCATATTGATTAGACGCTCCGTCAAAATACATTGTCTATGTTTCCTATTCTACCTACAAAATATCTTCATCTGGGAATAAGTATTCCACTGCATCATCTCCTTCTACGGGATGGTTTGCTAGGAATTCCACTGCCACTCTCCCTTTAACTGATTTGCGCATGACATATTTGAGATCAAATTCGGAGAGAAGAAGCAGCTAATGAGCTAGCCTACCCGTAAGCACCGGTTTCTCAAAGAGATATTTGATAGGATCTAATCTTGAAACCAGGATTACCGAGTGAGCTAACAGGTAGTGCCTCAACTTCCTGATAGCCCATACCAAGGCTAAGCAAGCTTTCTCTAGGGGAGTGTAGCGGGTCTCATAATCCAATATCTTCTTACTCAAGTAGTAGATGGCTTTCTTCACTTTTTCTTCAAATTCTTGAGCTAGCATGCATCCCATGGTTGTATCTATTACTAATAAATACAGAATCAAAGGCTTTCCCAGTTTTAGTGGTGACAACATATGTGGATTTTGAAGGTACTGCTTGACCTGCTCGAAGGCAAACTGACATCAATCATCTCATCGGAACTTCTTGCCCTTCTTCAGGAGACCAAATAGTGGTTCACAATTCAAGGTTAATTTTGAAATAAATTGTCTTATGAATTGCACTTTGCCTAGAAAGCCGTGCACCTCCTTTTCAGTCCTTGGTGGTGGCATTTCTAAGATGGCCTTGATTTTGGAAGGATCTACTTCGATTCCCCTCTATGTGATCAGAAGTCCTAGCATTTTTCTTGCCGTCATGCCAAAAGTACACTTCTATGGGTTTAATCTCAATTTGTATCCCTGATCCGTTGAAAAAAAAAATTCAGTGCGGTGTAGTGGCCTTCTCGCTTTTTGGATTTGACAATTATGTCATCCACATATACCTCAACCACTTTCTGGATCATGTCATGCATAATGGTGATTGCAGCCCTCTGATAGGTAGCCCTAGCATTTTTCAACCCAAAAGGCTTGACTCGGTAATAGTACATACCCCACGACATAGTGAATGCGATTTTTTCTCTATCCTCGGGTGCCATCAGAATCTGATTATACCCAAAAAACCCATCCATAAATTAAAGCAGTGCATGGCCCGCAGTGAAATCTACTAACTCATCAATATGCGGTAATAGAAAGTCATTCTTCATACTGGCTTTGTTCAGCTTCCAAAAGTCGACACAAACCCAGATTCTGCCGTCTTTTTTTGGCACTAGGAAGATGTTGGCCAACCAAGTCAGATACTCAGACATTAACAAGAATCCTGCATCAATTTGCTTGGTGACCTCTTCCTTGATTTTCAGTGCCCAATCCAGACGAATTCTGCGCAGTTTCTATTTGACTGGTTCGGCCTTAGGGTCAAAAGGGATCCGGTGCTGTACAATCTCAGGGTCGATTCCAGGCATGTCTTCATAGGACCATGCGAAAACATCTTTGAAACCTTTTAATAAAGCGATTAAACGCTCACGTTCCTCCGAAGACAACGTGGACCCAATCTGGACCAAGCCCGTATCCTTCTCAGTACCCACATTAATGGCAATGATTTCATCAACACAGGGCTTAGCATGCCTCTCCTCCTCTCGATTAATCAAGTTTTTCAAAGCCAGATGAATTTCTTCCTTTTCATTTTCATTAAAATTCTGAAAATCTTGGTCAATGCAATAAATTAGCAGCACGGAGAAGTACATAGAATCTGCAGAGTTCTCATTCATAAGTTTCGGCTCTTCGGTTACAATCGACTCAAAAGAGAAAGAAAAAGAGGCCCTTGACAGGACCTTGGCATCCGGGTTACCACCCCCAGGAATGCCAGACTCAGACTCCCCAGACTGACTTGAATCTGATTCTGACTCCACAGACTCAGCGGAATCATATTTTGGCTATTCACCAAATTCAAAACTAGAAAGAAAGCCTTTCTCCAGCTGCCAAGTGAGACATAGTGTCCTTGATGCATCCAAAATACCACTGGTTGGGTCCACGGCCAATTCTTGACAGTAAAGTCATCTCCTAAGTTCTCCAAGTCGGTTACGGGATCTGTCAGGAGATTGGCTAGTGCTGCCCTTACTTCAGCCTCGCTGTTGTCCAAGTCATCTTCCATGCTCTGGCTAGCTTTGATGCTTGGTTCAGCCTTTTCCTCATTACTATCCTATAGTTGTAGATCAAAGAAGATCTCAAATCCGAGGATGTGCATTTTCGAGGAATTTACCCAAGGCTCAGAAGAGCCGCAAAAAGGGAAATCCTCTCAATCTCGAACAAAACAGCCATTCAACGTTCCCCGGATTGGTCTGTGAACGAGCTCATTATGCTTTCCATCTCTCTTGGCCTTGGCTTTGCCCCTCATCTCTTCCCCCTTTCTTATCTAGTCCTCTTTGGTGGGCACATAGTCCAGTCTAAAGGCATGCGGGTTGTGTGGCACCTTTGCTAGTGCTGTAACAATTTTCCACCCACTCTACCCAAGCCCCATTCCTAGAATGCGCCGTAGTTTGTTCATCAAGTAGACGGATTGGGCACTGACGTACATGCCTTTGTCTGCGACCAAAATGGTCTGCACTACTCAGGCTTCTGCCAGACTGAATCTTGAAAGGAATACATCCACCTCACCATGATTGATCTCTAGCACTGGCGTAGTCACCTCTCGAGGTGGGTGGATAGATGAGTTCCCCAAAACGATTGCTACTCCTTCCTCATCAAGATATTTTAGCATTTGATGGAGGGTAGAGGACACAACCTTCACGTGATGTAACCAAGGCCTCCCTAACAGTAGATTAAAGGTAGCCAGCACATCCAAGACGTGGAACTCGATCTCTTGCTTTGACGGGCCTACCTGAACCCACACTTTCAATGTGCCCATTACCTCTCTGCTTGTGTTATCATACGCTTGTATTACTTGGGTTGTGGGGATAAAGTCTGCCAGTTTGATGCCAACCGCATAGGCATTATGGAAAGGACAGACACGAATGGCAGAACTAGTAACTACCAATACGGCTGGCACTGACTTCTCTCTACATTCCACAGATATGTATAATGGCTTGTTGTGAGTCGAGCCTTTCGGCGGTAACTCTTTGTCAGAGAAAGTGAGCATTGGCTTGGCACCACTTAGAAAGACCAGGCTGACAAGTTGCTCGGGCGTAGTATCAATGGACAATTTAGTCTTGTCCATTGTCGACAATACTACCTGTCGGTGCACCCGTGAGGCCATAAGGAGCCCTTAGATAGAGATATTAGCTTGAATTTTCTTGAGATGCTTTAGAACTAGCTCCTCTTCTAGTTGCTTCTCCTTCTATTTCTCGACCTTCTTCTCATTTCCTGATGGCTCTGTTTGATCAAGGTGTGGTGGCTTAAAGTACCATCCACTGCAGGTAAGATGGTCTATCTCCTCAGCATACCATGTATTATCCGGGGTGCAGCCTCCCTAGTTTTCATCAGTATGGGCCAGATGCAAATCTTTGTCATCCTACCACTCATCATTAGCTGCCATCAATCAATTATCCATCTCCACTTGAATCATCTTCACAGTACAAGTGTCCTCCTTGGGGTGACACGCGGTTGCGGTTTTCAAGCTGCCTTCAATTCTCTCTCTCTCAAACTGCATCAGTGCAGCTTCCTGTTCAGTATTTGTAGTGTTCATAACACACTTTTTTTTGGTTGGGTTTCCGCACATGTGCTCTCCGGCAGTTTTCCTTTCTCATCAGCCTTCCCGGCTACCACAGCTACCTCCATTTTCTTTTCCCTTGATTTCATCCGAGTTACTTCTTCCTTGTCTGGCTCATCACTTAGCCAACCAGTATTATCGGTCAATCCATTCAGGTCAAACCACCCGATCTGTATATCTCCTTGATCATGCTCATCGAAGAACTACAAGTTGTCTAGATCTTCTTCGAGATCTGCTAGGTCGTCCAACCCTTGGCTTGGGCCATCCTTCCTGACCACATTAATGCCTACCGAGATTGGTAGCACTACTTCAGGCCTGATTTGAGCGTTTGGCATGATATAGCAACTTGGGTCGTATAAGTCCTTGGGACACTCTAACGACAAACTAACACCTCCTTCCGAGGTTAGAACCTTCTTCATCACAGGTATTGTCACCACATTGTAAGCCTCAAGTTGTAGATTAGATGTGCCCATCACGCACAAGTCTGTGCCCTCGGGAATGAACACCATCGGTTTCGGTATATGAGAGGGGGTAATGCAGGCACTGGGATCATATGAGGTGGACAATGTATGGACAAGGTAAATATTTTGAGGTGGGGGAACTTGGTTATGGGCGAGGATCGAGTTGGTAGTCACACTTGGTTTTTGGGGTGGAGCGATGACCTTGTTGTCAATGAGATCTTGAATCTCATAATGCAAGCGATAACATCAGTTGGTTTCATGACCGTACTGCTGGTGGAATGCACAGTATTTCGTGGGGTCATGCTTGGATGGAAGAGGGTTGGGAAGTGGGCGGGGTTTTAAGGGTTTCAGGTGCCCTTTCTTGATCAGCCCCTGCATGGCTTTAGATAGAGTCATGTACAGTTGGTTAAAAGTTCTACTCTAAGGTCAGGTAGGGTTGGATGATGTTTGTGGTCCCATGTTGGCAAAGGGGTTGGTAGTTTTCATTGTGGTGACAACACTTACGTCAGACGGCCTCGCAGTTGTGCTACCACTGGTAGCATTGGAACTGCGCACAAACGGCCTTTTAGCTGGCTCTTTAGCATCGGTAATAATCCCCTATTTCATGGCATCCTTAATTTGGACCCCCATCTCATGAAGTTCTTTGAAGGTAAATAGGGGAGCATAATCATCTTCTCCAGCAACTTGCCATGCAGATTCCGATCAACCATTCTAATCTGGTCTTTCTCTGAAGGTCGAACAGTCATCATGGATGCTTTAGCCCTCCATCTTGTCACAAATTCAGAGAATCCTTCCTTTGGCTTTTGACGCGTCGCCTCGAGATCACGAGTTGTGACCTCAATTAGCGTGTTGTAAGAGTACTGAGTAATGAAGGACTCGGCTAACTCTTCCACATTCTTTTTTACTAAATCTTCCAACTTGGCATACCAGATGATCGTTATACCCGACATGGTGCGACTAAAGAGAGATAGCTTCTGTAGTCTAGTTAATCCCATCGGCCATAAGATATCTGAAAACAGTCGTAGGTGAACTATCGGGTCCCCAGAACCATCAAAGCGGTTAATGTGCGGCATTTTGAACCACTCTGGTAATGTAACTGCAGATTCAGTGTATCCATCCTCTATGTATGGAATGGAGTTGACCCCTTGCACTTTTCTGAACAGCTTCTCCAATTTATTGACCTTGAGTGTTGTTAGATCAGCCTCAAATTCAAATGATGCCTCGATTTGATAAGCCGGGACTTTGGAAACTTGTGCTGTGATGGGTTCTGCTGGAATTGGGAAATCGGATTACCCTGGTGTAGACACCCCATTTTTTACTGCCCTTTAGTCTTGGGCGCCACCGATTGATCACCCAATGATGAATTTATACGCTTGTCCAAATGCTCGATGTCCTCAGCAGAAAACCTCAGTTTTAAGCCTCAAAAACCTACAAACCTTACGCCTTGTTTTTGGACCAAAACAGTAGTTTTTCAAGCCTAACCATCCAGAGACCTGCAGATCCATTAGTGGCCTGCCACCCACTATTAGTGGTCAGCTGTCCACTTGTGTAAAAACTCAGATCTTTTTGCTAGTTGTGCCAGCTATCTCCACAGATGCATGCACTGCACCAGTTGTGTTTGTATGGATATTTCTAAGATAGTCTCATATATTTCTATATATATTTCTCTCTCTACATTTTTTTTTCTCTCTCTCTCTTGCAACTTCTATACCCTTTGTCTAGACACTCTAAACCAAACCTTGAGGGTTCTTTGCTGAGATGTTTGAGCTTGCATTTTAGCTCTTGAGGGTGTGAAATTGGTGGTTTGTAAGTCAAACGATCACTCCTCTTCAAGAGGTATAACTCCAAGCTTCTTTTCCTTATTTATTTTCCATCATTCATTGCTGTTTTTCAACTATTTTTGTGGGCTGAAACTTATGGTGTAAAGCCATTAAGGATAGAGGAGTGGACCACCCCTTTTTGACCCTTGTCTTTTAGGCTTTTTCCCTTGTGTTTGCCACTTTTTCATTATCTTTTTTGGAGCTTTTTACCACTGATTTTCAAAGGTTTTTCAGAGGCTAAAATGTTGTTTTGAAGTCCCAAAAATAGAGGGGATAGCCTCCCCTCCTTTGGTTTGTTTGATAGCTTAATTGCCCCATTATTTTAGCTTTCTTTTGTAGATGTTTTTACCTCAAGTTCAGTGCTATTTTAGCCTATTTTTGAACTGTTTTAAGTTGTTTATGTCATTTATGTTTTGTATTGCATGCTTGTAGTGTAATGGTCCTCATAGGTTTGGTGTTTTAGGCATTAGACACCAATCTATTTGAGTTGATAGCATTTATTTCAAGCTTTCTATACTTGTGATCATCTCTAATCATCTCTGTACTTCTCTCATTTCTTGGATTCTTCCTTGCTTTGAGAGTCATTTCAAACCAATTGTTTGTTTAAGCTTGAGATAGAGATCGTTGTGCTTAATGGTTTAATCTCTTCGGAGGTTCATTACCAAAGGCATGACATCTCTCTCATGTCCAAAACAACCCTTTGTTTCACACTTCCCTCCTTTAGTGGACTTAATGCTCATTTTGGACTAAAATGACAAATGAATGGAAAGGTAATTAACAGGGGTAATCAATGGCTTAAAATGAAGTAAGATAATAAAATGGTTTGGGTTCAATCGGACGTTAATTGAACCCATTGAGTCTTAAGTCATTTCATATTTGTTAGTGATAAAAACGGTTCAAGACTCGATGTCAACCACTTCCCTCGATCAATATCATGATAGAGAGGAGGTTCATGAGTCTTTAATTGTGCATTTATTGAAATTGTATCCCTTGGTTCATAAGTCATCACGCAATGAATTTGTACTAATTGATGGCTTGCGAATTGAGCCTACCCTTCATTTGAGCTGTCTGATGATAATGAGAGGCAGGGTGGACAAACATCCCTTGAGAATGCTCTATTTGTTTTCTGTTGCAGTAGGAGAAACCCAACATTAGTGGCCGACAGACCACCTTTACCGTACGGTAGGCCACTATTAGTGGGCAACCGGCCACCGCTTTTGGCCTGCCGGTCACCTTTTTCAGCCAGGCAGTACCACTTTTTTTGGGGACCCGTTAGATTTTTGTTAATAGTAAGTATGTTGTTAGTGAACTTATAATTAATTATTTAGTTAATTAATTTCGGAATGTAACTAATTAGTTAATTTTTATTAATTAATTAGAGTGTGTTGTCACTATTTAATTAGCTAGAATAGTTAGTTAACATCGGCATTGTAATAATTAGTTAAGTAGCTTAGCTAATTCATTCATTTGGACCCTCCTGCGTGAGGGAAAAATATGTAATAATGTGTGTATGTCTTCCAACCTCGCGTCTTTCTCCCTTTTATTTACCCGCTTATGATGGATTGCATGTGGCATCATGTTTTCTTATCATTTTCCATGTTTGCATACACTCGTCTCGCATGCATTTAGGGTTCGGCTCATCATACTAACCGATATCAAATTCAAATTTTCAATTGAATACGTGATTTCTCATGTTTTGGATTGGATCATGTACCATGCTAGTAGTTGAGCCTATTAAATTACATGATTGTATATGTCTCATTATTCATGTGTTAGGAGCATATATGTTTTCTAATTATTTTGCTTTGTTTGGCTTGCCTTGGAGTACTAGGTGAGCACCTATTGCTTTAGCATGTTGCATTGAGTGCTGGTGTTGCCATGTCGAGTATGATTACCATGAGGCTAAATGCTTAAGTTCTATATCTGTTTGAATTAAATTGGGATAATTTGAGTAATGTGCATATGAGATCACTTTTTCAAGTGGTGCATATTCGAAACAATTTTCAAACAAACATGAAATCAAAGTGTTCCAACTTTTGCAAATTAGTCTATACTTGTGTGCATCACATAGTAACAATAGTCTAATAATCGGAACAAGAGCATATAATGTAGAATAACATCATGATTAGTAGAGGCCAATCTTTGATCAGGCAAGTGGGGTGCTCAATTCATGACCTTCTCCTCTCGTATCTAAATTCCCGAGCCAAGACACTTTGGTGATGACGGATAAGTGGCCTTCAGCACAAGTCCCGAGTTTCCTAAATTTTCAAAAATATTTAGGTGGTGACTCTATAAATTTGGCAAAGCAGTCTATTTTTGGCATTTTGATTCAAAATCGATTTTCCAAAAGATTTGCCAGATTTGGACTCTTTTGTGTTTATATATTTCACATTGCACTTGTGAGATCAGATTCAGAATCGTAGGAGTCTGAACTATAGGGCTATCGTATCCGAAAGGAGCATGAAAAGAGTATTAGTAGTGGCACCGGGCACATCGATAGCCGCGATGGGTACGTGTGATGCAGAGGCCGCTGTTGGGTACGGTTGTTATTACTGTAGCCTGGTTATAACCTCAGCCTGACAGGTCGTAACCTCGGCCTGACGGGCCGTGTCATGCTGTAGGGTCTCAACTGTTCGTTGTAGATGGAGTATAAATTCCTCCATATTTGCCTAGGGATACTGGGCCATTGGATTAGGTGTCCGTTCCTGAGCTGGACTAGAAGTAGATAACTGTTCCTGAACTGGATTGGACACAGGTGAGCTAAGAGATGACTGATGTAAGAACTGAACATGTGAATTCTGTCTGATCTTCCTTTGCCTTGCAACTGGTGACAATGAGGCAAACACAGGTTGTCCCCGAACAAGATCTCCGACCTTGCAAAGTCTTCCGACACGGGTCCAGAGTACTTAGGGGATATCAGGACCTTTGGAAGCTATGGTTTTAAACTACCTAGCAAAAGAAATAAAGAAAGAGAACAGTAATCAAAAACCGTACAGCACCTCAGCTAAGATGTTATCAACATTGACATGATCAAAGCTGTAGGATTGTACTCCACACTGAATCCTGCCCCAACACATATACCAACCTTGCAACTGATATGTATATTCCTGTACAGTTTCACTGTAATGCACATACCAGTTAAAAGAGAGCTAAAACACCCCTATGAGGGGGATAGGGTTACCCTGTCCTACTTTTGTTATGAACTAGGGTTTCACTATTTCATTCAAATGGTTTCACACAATCCTGTACACGGGTGAGCATCCTGTCCTAGTTTGGAATAGTCACTATGGCTTACTACGTGCAGCTAGGCCAAATGGTCAAAGAGGGGCACCTCAGTAAAACTACCTAATATACCACTCCAACCTAACATCGAGAAGTGAAAGGAGGATCAAGCAGTACAACGGTACTCTAGATCCAAGGGTTGTGTTTCCAACATCGCAAAGCCCATGACCGGTCAGCCTTTTGGCAAGCGTTTTAGGCAAGCCTCCAGTAAACCGTCCAAGAATAGCAAATGAAAAAACAGTGACTTATAGCAACCATGCAAATGTAAATGCAAAGAACATACACCTGTAGATAAAATTTCACATCATGAATTTCAAGTCAAGTTCTCTAAATTTCCTAGCAGAGTCACTATAAATTGTAGCTTGCTTTTCGTGCTCTTTTCTAATATGATGGCCTTACAGTTTAGACTCCCATGGTTCTGAATCTGATTTCACAAATGCAACGTGAAATAGATAAATACAAATGAGTCCAAATCCAACAAATTATTAGGAAAATCAATTTTGAATAAAAAATGCCAAAAATGGACTACTTTGCAAGATTACAGAGTCGCCACCTAAATATTTTTGAAAAATTTAGGAAACCCGAGACTCGTGCCAAAGGCACTTATCCGTCATCACCAAAGTGTCTTGGCTCAGGAACTTAGGTACGAAAGGAGAAGGTCATAATTGAGCACCCCCACTCGCCCAATCAAAGACGGCCTTTATTAATCATGATGTGATTTTTATTTTTTACATTATATGCTCTTATTCCGATTTATTAGGCTAATTTTACTATGTGTTGCACACAAGTATAGACTAATTTGCAAAAGTTGGAACATTTGATTTCATGTTTGTTTTTGAAAATGGTTTTGAACATGTGTCACTTAAAAAAGCGAGCTCGTATGCACATTTCACCGAAACATTCCAACTTAAGCAAAAAGCCTCAATCCACAGGCATTCAAACAAGTATATCACTTAAGCACATAGGCTCATTGAGAATATGCTTGACATGGCAACAATCATATGCATGCAATATGCTAAAGAAATAAATGCTCACCTAGTACTCAACCGAGGCAAGCCAAAAGAGAGAGAAAATAGTTAGAAAAAATGCATGATCCTAACTAATGCAACATGACTAGTGCAACACATACAATATGCAATTAACAGGCTCGGCTACTTACATGGCATATGAATCAAATTGATAGCACGCAGTTGAAGCACGCAGTTGAAGCACGTTTCAAAGAAGTAAGAAATAACAATGTGAGTTAGAATGATGAGCCGAACTTTATGCATGGAAAACACACGGATGAAAAGCATGGAAATTGCTAAAAGAAACATGATGCAATGTTTTGTGCTATCCATCATAAATGGGTAAATAAAAGGGAGAAAGAAATGGGGTTGGAAAACATACACATTATTACATATTTGCCCTCATGTAAGAGGGTCCAAATGTCCAAGTGTCCGAATTAAACTAACTATTACAATACCGAATGAATTAACTAAACTAACTATTTATTACAATTTTGAATGAATAATAAACTAGCTATCTACTAATTTATTACAACAAGGATATTATAACAACCCTAATTACAACAAGAATATTTACGACAATAATATGAAAATGGATGCGTGCTCATGCGGACAGTCTTCAGAAACTACTCTGTCTGCTTCCCTGGGAATCTACCCTATTTCACTCTCAACCATTGCCCCATGTTTATGCCAAAACACTCTGTTTACCAAAAGTTAAATGTCTCCTTCTACGGTCGGCATATCTCTTCTAGCGACTTTAAGCCGAAACCAACCTCTTACGAATAAGCGCGACCTTGTTCGTTGTTTCCCAAACTAATTCAGGACCTAACATAGGTGCATTACCCATCTCGACCCAACACACTGGAGATCCACACGGCCGGCTATATAAGGCCTCAAACGGTGCCATACCAATACTCGCCTAGAAACTGTTATTATAGGCAAACTCTACCAAAGGTAAATACCTCTTCCACGACCCCTTAAAATCCATAACACAACCCCGAAGCATGTCCTCTAAGATCTGAATGGTTTGCTCAAACTGCCTGTATGTCTGAGGATAATAGGCGGTGCTAAACGTCAATCTAGTGCCTAAGGCGTTCTATAGGCTATGCCACAACCGAGTCGTGAAATGTGGATCTCTATCGAAACAATAGTCACAGGGACCCCATGATGTCGAACTATGTCCCTAACAAGAAGGTCGGCAAGATAATCTATCGAGTCACTTGTGTGCATAGGTACAAAGTGTGCTGATTTAGTTAACCGGTCAATTATCACCCATATGGCATCATTACCCCATTGAGTCCTCGGAAGACCCACAACAAAATCCATCATAACAAGCTCCCATTTCCACTCGGCTATAGGTATGGGTTGCAACAAACTCGTTGGTCATTGGTGCTCAGCCTTCACTTGTTGACAAGTAAGGCACCTCGAAATAAACAAGGTTACATGTCTCTTCATCCTCCTCCACCAAAATTGGAGGCTAAGGCTGTGGTACATCTTTGTGCCTCCCAGGTGTACCGTAAGGCGTGAATAGTAGAACTCTCATAGTACCTTTTCCCTACAAGATTTGGCATGAAAAGACGATCCAAATACCTCACACTCAAGTCAGAATACACGTGCATGCCTTTCTGTACCTTTTCACATGATATCTTTCCTCAGATAGCCTGTACTTCGTGATCACCCAGCTGTGCTTCCATAACTCAACGAACTAGTGTAGGTTGTGCAACTACAGTGAACAAAATGGCCGACTCAATGGACTCACCAAGATGCAAGTCAAACTCGGCAATAGCACACAACATCTCCCATTCCCAGATGGCAATACTAGCTACACTGCTTACGGATTTCATACTCAAGGCGTCGGCCACTACATTGGCCTTTCCCAAATGAGAGTACAACTCAAAATCATAATCCTTCATAAACTCGATCCACCTCCTCTGTCTCGAATTCAAATTTTTTTGTGAAAATAGATATTTCAAACTCTTGTGATCGAAAAACACTTCAAATCTCCCACCATATAAATAATGCCTCCAGATCTTTAAGGCAAATATCACTACCGTTAGCTCTAGGTCGTGAGCAGGATAATTTCTCTCATGTGTCTTCAATTTACGTGAATTGTACACAACCCAAGCCTTCTCAAGACGCATCACAATAAATTGAATAACCCAAACCCCTCTCTGAAATAATCAATATCGGAGCAGTGGTGAGTCTAACCTTAAGCTCTTGGAACGACTTTTCCCAAGACTCACTCCACACAAATTTAACTTGTTCCTTATTAATCAAGTCAATGGTGAGGCCAATCTAGAGAAGTCTTTCACAAAACGTCGGTAATAACCAGCTAAGCCCAAGAAACTCCGGATCTCAAAGGCATTCTTAGGTTGTTCCCAATCTCGTATTGCCTCTATCTTAGAAGAGTCTACAGTCACCCCTTCCCCAAATACTATATGGCCTAAGAACTTAACTCCTTTTAACCAGAATTTCCACTTTCCGAACTTAGCATATAAACAGTGTGCTCTAAACAACTCAAGTACAATCTGTAAGTGTTCCTCGTATTCCTCCTCGGAGGGTGAATTGATTAAGATATCGTCAACAAAGACAACCACGAAACGATCTAAGAACTCACAGAATATTCGATTCATCAAATCCATAAACGAAGCTGGTGCATTGGTTAGCCCAAAAGGCATCACTAAGTACTTATAGTGGCCATACTACGTATAGAATGCCATTTTCTGAATATCCTTGTCCTTCACCCTCAACTGGTGATAACCCGATCTCAAGTCAATCTTAGAAAAACAACAAGATCCCTTCAACTGGTCAAACAAATCATCTATACTAGATAATGGGTACTTGTTCTTAGTAGTTACCTAGTTCAACTTCCGGTAATCGATGTACAGTCGCAATGTACTATCCTTCTTAGCAAAGAGAGTCGGTGCTCTCTAAGGCGATGTACTAGGGCAAATGAAGCCCTTATCTAACAGCTCTTGGAGTTGAATGTTTAACTCATATAACTCGGCTGGTGCAAATTTGTACGGTGCCATGGAAATCGGTGTTGTGCTAGACACTAAGTCAATGGAGAACTCAATCTCTTGGTGGGGTGACAAACTAGTAAGATCTTTAGGAAATACGTCCAGGTATTCACAAACTACTACCCTCGACAATTCAACTCGAACCACATCACTCTCACTATCCAAGAAAGTTGCAAGGAAACAACTAAGCTTGCCCCGACCACGTGAGTCATAAATTGGCGACAAAACTCTATCAACCCGTCCTCTAGAAAATAAAAATAGTCACCACTCAAGGTGCACACCATAACTCTTTGATGGTAACAATCTATGATAGCACAGTACGAAGACAACCGGTCTATGCCTAAAATGACAACAAAACTCGACATGTCAAACAATACAAAAGCAAAAGGAAGTCGATGACCGGCAACCTCTATCCTACAATTGCGACATCCCTGGTCCAAGACAACCTTACCCCCAATTAGTGACTCTACCTTGAGCAGAGATGCTAACTAAGCCATTTCTAACCCCAAAACCGATGTAAATGCAAACAAAATGAAAGAATGAGATGCGCCAGTATTAATCAACACATTGACAATATAATTGAACAACAGAAAGTTACCTCTCATAACAGAGGGTACTGGCAACTGATTTGGCGTGGTAACAACATACACACGCCTTGTGGGTCTCTCCTCTACTTGCTCACCCCTCGGAGCATAGGACTGATATACCGATTGAGTCGAAGAGGCTCCCTAAGTGGCCCTCAAGGCTTGTGTTGAATGGATAGGCTGATGGCTCTGTGTCTACCTCAAACCAGAAGCACCAAATGTGCCACCTACTTAAGAGCAAAACTTCCTTAAGTGCCCTGACTGCCCACACTAATAATAGGTAGGCGGCTGCCCTCTCCCTTGACTTTGGGCCTGAGGATGAGCTGAAGATGGTGCAGACTGTTGCCTTCCTTCTCTGTACAGGTAAACTGAAGACTTGTGGCCCAGCTAACCACACTTGAAACAAGTGATCCCACCCTGACTACCTCTCTATGAACTAGAACTTGGTACAGTAAAAGTAGATTTGAACTGTGCTACATGGGACTGCTGTGGGGTGGAACCCCTCTATCTTTTGTTGTCTCAAGTCTCCCCTTGAACCTCCTGACTCCTCTGCTTGGAACCCCTTATCCGCTCATCCTCTAAATAGATCGTCGCCTTCACAAGGCAATCGTAATCCCTAATCATAGACCTGGCCACCTTGAAATGGAGCCCGGCCCTCAATCTCTTCTCAAACTCGATACAATAGTGTTCTTCTGTCGCCACAAGTTCTGATGCAAATCTAGAGAGGCTAGTAAAAATAGTCTCAAACTCAGCTACTGGTGTATTCAACTACTTGAGCTTCAAGAATTGATCTCTCAACTTCTCCCTAGTAGTGGGAGGCAAAAACTTGTCCTAGAAGGCGCTAACAAAGGCCTTCCAAGTCATCCCAATGTGCCATCGTGCATACTTCCATCATTGACATGCATCTCCTTCAGTTGGAAGAGTGTCAATGTCACCCTTAATTTGTTGTCCTTGATGCCAAGTATCTCAAACTAGGGCTGTTCATATGAACTGAATACCTACACAAACCCATCCGGTCCTAACCGACCCGGGCTTCCATGGATGGTCTCGAAGAGAATAATGGTCGGCTTCGGTTTTTCTGCACTAAATTTCGTAGATTATGGTCAGAAATGAATTTTCCATATATAAATCTGACGAACCTAGCCCGACCAAAACAATAATGAGTTATAATATTTATATATTTACATTGGGAGTATTCATAGTAGTCTAATTTGTCAAAGATAGACTATCCTCTCACTTTCCAAAGGCATTAATATCTCTTTACTTTATGTCTGTCTCATAAATCTAGAAAGACTAAAAATTGAAAAGTCATTCCCCTCTTTACTCTCATATGTTCCCCCTCTCTCTTCTTTCTTCTCTCATAAACCCTAGAAAGACCAAAAATGATGAGTGTCTTTTTCTCCCTCTCTCTCTATTGTCTTCACAGATTTATTTCTCATTTTTCTTCTCTCTCTCTCTCTCTCTCTCTCTCTCTCTCATAAACCTAGGTTGACCAAAAGTTGAAGAATCTCTTCTTTTCTTTCTTCATTCTTATCTTTGGCCTTTCTATTTCTCTCATTTTTCATCTCTTTCTTTGAGAGACAAACTCATCTCGCCCTCATCTGTGCTTCTTTTCTGTTAATGGTAATGGTTGTAGAGAAGACGAGATAGCTAACAATGGCAACGATCTGGGATGGCGATGGTGATGGTTACTGCTATGATGGTGAGTATTTCTCTTTCTCTCTCTCTTTCTTCATTTTTTTTCATACGCTGTCGTAGTTGTATGTGTGTATGTGTATATATGCACGAGCATGAGTTTAATTCAATATTTTACACAAAAATTGCACTGCTACTTAGATTTTCGAATTTGACTGAACCAACCGTCAAACCGTTTTCTTTAATTTGGTCGATTTCGAACCACACTTTGATCGACCATGGATCACTAATTTCTTAACCTGAAGGTGTCAGTTCAACTGACGGGTAAAGGGTAAACCCGAGCCAAACCAACCCGTGAATAGCCCTATCTTAAACGTCTTCAACATCTGCTCAAGCCACTCATCTACTTTCAGCGGCTCCTTTGGGTCTCCCAAAAACTCATTTGGATTCGACCAAAAGAACTCCCTCTTCAGAAAAGACGGTCCTGTCTCAACAACATCGGCCTGGACTAGATTCTCAACCTTGAGAATATCTATGGATTCCCATAAAGCTCTAGCCATTTCACGGGCCAAAGCGTGCATGGCTTACTAAACTATTGGCTCGGCCACGTTAGCCTGACCAACTCCTTCCTCTTGCACCAAAATATCATCCGGTAATGGCACCTCCTGCCACCTAGGCCTACCACACCTACTACCACTACGTCTACGTCTTGACATCCTAATAAAGATAACACAATAGATTAGCACATCTACAAATGTGTTAAAGCTAATTCACTCACGTCCTAATAAGGTGGACAACACTTAATTTACTTCGCATTAGCACCTAATCACATAAACACAAATGAACTTCCTTTCTAGATAGTGATTATCCTGTGACATGGCCAGAGTTCTAGTTAGAAATAGCAATGATCAAGTGCTCTTCTAATAGGATTTTTAAAACTCGCAGACCCAATCAATATCAAAGAAATTAAATCCTATACTCATTTAGTCACATAAGCATGTTATCACATAGTATACCAAGTCTACTTCTAATATCATCTAACAAGATAACCCATTATGGTAAAACCCACATCCCACGATCCTAAAATATTCAAACCCAGT
The DNA here is from genome assembly GCA_036172215.1 of Camellia granthamiana. Lineage (NCBI taxonomy): Eukaryota > Viridiplantae > Streptophyta > Magnoliopsida > Ericales > Theaceae > Camellia > Camellia granthamiana. The sequence continues at coordinate 94,161,572 of CM069911.1, read as the reverse complement.
AGGTTTGATACCAAGTTGTAACGCCCCAAAATAAATAACAACCGCCCATCTCATAACATTTCATACAATTGATTAATAAACTCATATCTTATATTCCATTGATAATCTTGATCGTACAAAAGATGACATATGTGGTATACATTCATAAATCCTAGATCCTGAATCTATAGCATATGACATAGATACCCGAATTTAAAATAAAAGTAAAATCAAGTATTCATATGCCCTAATGGCTACATCTTTCCAAGTCGATGCCTAGTTACATCAAAATAAGTTTAACTCAATACAACTAAAGCCTAAGGCTTATACAAAAATAATTACATCAAATAAACAAAATGAAGCCTTTGGCTCTAAATCCTCCGAAGCTATGTCCTTGGTAGAAACATATCACCAGCATCTGAAAATTATTTTCCATATAGGGTGAGCCAAAGCCTAGTAGAGATACTTTAACGCAATATATGAGTCTTAACAAAATCATCAGATGAATGCACATGCATACCATTTGCCAAACATTCTTCATTTCCATCTCAAAACTATGCAATTCTATATTATAAATCAATTCATGAAAACAATCCTTTAATAATAGAAAACAGGGCAATGGATACAAAACACTAGAAATCTCTAGGTACGTGTCTGCCAGTAGGCTATACAAGCACTACCAAAGCCATTTTATTGGTACTAACTGGAAAGATCGACACCTAACCACGCGGGTTTCCAAACTTTTACCAATGACACACAGGCCAACATAACAACCACAACCACACCCTCTAACCAGATTCACCAAGGTATTCACCATTTTTTTTTCTCAAAACAAACCATTTTCAATTTTTAAGTATGCAACAATGCTCAATGTAAGATGTATGAATGATTAGTTTCAATTCACCGAATCCTCATGCAATTTCTACAACAATCAAAACTATCCTTCACCGATAGTCTAAAATAGATATTTCTATGCAACAGTAATCTCATCATTTTCAAAATGGGAGTGATATTGCATATCCAACTCCACCATTACCATCAACATATAAATTGTTCAATTCTTACAAAACCCGACATCATTTTCCATTTTCTTTCACAAACCAAATATCCATAATTTTAGAACAAAACTCCCTTTACTTACAAAATCAATTTTAAGTAAAGAAATCCACCATTTTAACATATCTCAATCATAAACACATCCCCACAACCTTTCTCAAGAACCCATTTGAAAACCCATCTTTTTCAATTCAAAACCAAACCCTAAGTTTAACCTAGAATCATCACTAGATTCTATCAATAGACAAATAACTAAGGTAAAAATCGTGCCAAAGGTTGAAGAAATATCTACCTTAAGATTAGAAGACAAGGGAGAGCAAGGTTGAAGTTTGCCAAAACCAAAAACAATAACTTCTCCGATTAAAACGAAACTCTTGACGTGCTCTACCTTTTTCTTCAAAGCGCTAGGGTGAGGAAATCAATAGATTGGGAGTATTTGGAGCTAGAATGCAAGAACTAGAGAGAGAGAGAGAGAGAGAGAGAGAAGAACTAGGGCTTTTAGAGAGAGAGACAGAGAGAAGTGAAAAAGTGACTACGAAACCCTTTTGTCGGATTGATATATGCGTAGATCGCTCAAGCGACCAAAACACCACTCAAACGTTACACACAATAAGTGACACCACTTGAGTGACCAAAAACATCGTTTGAGTGCACAATGACCCCCTCCCAGAAGTTCAAACTTGCAAAAGATCATTCGAGCACAAGAAAGATCGCTCGAGCTAAGATTTCTCACTTCTAGCAGTTTTATAAACTGTAAAAGATTGCTTGCGCCTAAGAAAGACTGCTTGAGCGAACAGGCAAAAATCTAGGCAATAACTCTTTGAAAAGCTAACTTCCCAACCTATTTCAAACATAATCATAACTCTCAAATGGCCAAACTCAACTAGTAACAAGATGAAAATGAAATGAACAATAGTTAAGGACATGGATTCCTAGATTCAAAAGTTAGAAATGGGTCGGGTCTATACTGGAACCGATATACATTTGAAGCACTAAAGAGATTCACCACCCCAAAGTTCCACATGTACAACGAAAAGTCTAACCCTTATATCCACATCAAACTCTATCTCAACGCAATGTTGTTATGGAATGAAAATGATATGCTTTTATGTAAAGTGTTCCTAACAACATTGGGGGACATTGCATCTGATTTGTTTCTGAAGTTACCGAAGGGATTGGTGAAAAGTTGGGATAGTTTGGCCAAGATGTTTGTGGCTCGATTCATTACCAACAATATTTAGCCATTGAGAGTTGATTCTTTTCTTTCTTAGAAGATAGACGATGGCGAAAGCCTGAGGGCCTATTGTAGACACCCCATTTTTGACCGTCCTCAAGACTTGGATGTTATCATTTGAACACTTGATGATCATCCATGCTCGTGTTCATTTTGAGTTCCCGAAGGTCTCGGCTGTGCGCCTTGCCTTAGGATCTCTCAACTTGTTTGTTTTGTGCTTGGTTGTGGACCAAGGACTTGTGGTTTTGCTTCTGAGGGAAGAGGGTGGCTTGTTGGCCATCCTTGCAACCCATCGGCCAAGGCCTTGTGCCATCGGCCTTGTTTTCTTGCTATCGGCCATAAGTGGTGGCCGATCGGCACTCCTTTTGGTCGATCGGCCATATTTCTTGGCCGAGACCTTTCTACCTGCTTTTGCAGATATTTTTGTGCCAGCTGTGCCAGCTGGTGAGCAGAATTCTCATCCTTCATACACGTGTATGGAGGGATTGGATCAAGACTCAAGCTTGTTCAACAAGCTTGAGAATTGAAATTCTATAAGAGGGGAGGCCCCTCTCCCTTTCCAGAGGTTCTGAAAATTGGAGATAAAAGTTATATATCTCTCTCTATATTTTACCTCTCTCTCTCTCTCTCTCTCTCTCTCTCTCCATTTGCTCTTGTTTGTGTTCAAAAGTGTAAAATCTTCATACTATTGCACATAAACACCTACTAGAACACCATCCTTTTGTTGCTGAGGTACTGAGGAGTTGGTTTTAGTATTTTTGGGTTTGTTTGAACTCAGAGAAGCTGCTGGAGTTGTTTTCTTGAAGGTGTTCTTCAAGGATGAGAAACTAACCTTTTAATCCCTTGTTTTGGCTTAAGCTTTTAGACCTATTTGCAGGCTGATTTAAGCTTAACTTTCTACTGTAAAAAGTTCTGATTTTTCATGCTTGTGATGTTTGTTTAAGGTCACTTTTGTGTTGGGAGTTGTCTACCTCCTCTTAGGCCTTGTTTGGTCTTGTTTTGTGCCTTCCTTTTAAGCTATTGGGACCATCTTGTTTGGACCTTCTCACCACTGAAATCTAGAGGATTTTTAGTGGTGAAAAGGTAGTTTTAGAGTCTTAAATAGGAGAGGGATACCTCCCATCTCCTTGTGTCTTGTATGCTAGTATAAATGGCTCATAACAGTAGCATGTTTACTTAGCATGTTTTGGCTCCATTTTAGCAAATTTTTGGTGTTATTTTAGCATGCTTCAACTCTGTTTTAAGTTGGTTTGATATCATCTTGCATGCTTCACATACTTGTAGAGCAATCTTGCAAGTTAGCATAACATGCATCATGTGTTTGGACCATCATTCTTGCATGTTTTGGCCCAACTCAAAGAAGCTTTTAGCCTTGCTTTACCATGCTTAAGCTCTGATTTGTGTTGTCTTGGTCATGCATACCATGCTTTGTATAGCCATAGTGCATTCTAGCTTGTTAGCTTTGTGTATCAAGTCCACTAGCATGCATTGCTTAGACTATTCTCATAATTTGGCATCATTTGAATGATATTTCAGTGCATGTTTCATGGTCATACACTTGCCTTTGCCATTCTTTCAATGCGTTGAAGGGTTGGTCCTTTATGCCTTGAACATGAGCCTTTGCGTATGCCTTCATGCCTAAGCTTGCGAGCTATCATTTCAATGTGTATTTGGGGTTATTTTTCCATGATATAACTTTGATTTTTTTTGGCGAAGCCATCTCATGCTTGGTCTTGATAAGTGTAGTGTAATCCACCTTATTTGCCTCGCATCCATCATGCCTTATGCCCTTCATGCTAGCATATTTTGGCTTCCTTCCATACATGTTTTAGTCTCATTTTAACATGTTTTAGGACTATTTTGGGTTGCCCTTGCCATATGCTTCATGTTTTGCATAGTTGTAGTGCAAGTGCCTTGCTAGCCTTAAGCTTTGGGCACCATAGCATGCGCCATTTGTATCATGTACACGATTTGGCATCATTCCACATGACATTTCAGAGCATGTAGCATTGCCATGTTCCCACTTCATTCACCCTTTGAGTGCCTCTAAGGGTTGTGCATTTGTTACCTTGTTTGTGGCTTAGTGTGTATGCGTGCATGCCTAGGCATTTGTGCCTCAATCTTAGCATATTTTGGTCTTTGTTTAGACCTATTTGAACTCTGTCCATGATTGGTTCATGCCTTTGTACCATGTATTGCATGCCTCCTTTATAGTCCACTTTGGTAGCTTTATGCTTTAAGGACCCTAGCATGCCATGCTTGTATTGATTGAATGATTTGGCATCATTTCATACCTTATTTCAGTGCTTATAGTGTGGCTACACTCTTACATTTGTCACTCCTTGAGCACTTTTGAGAGTTATGCTTTTATGCTTAGTTGGTGGGCTAGAGCATGTGCATGCATTGTCTTGCATTTCATGTCATCATTTCAACATTTTGGCCACTAATTTGGGCATGGCTGTGGTCTATCCATTTTCGGTTTAAGTCCATTGAGTATGTGGTTTGCATGTTGTTGCATGCTTATTGCATTGCATGTTGTTGCATGCTTGTTACATTGCCTCATATTTGCATGCTTGTTACATTGCCTCATATTTGCATGCTTGTGTTGCTTTGTTAAGTTGATCATGCATGCATTACATTGTGTTAAATATGCTTGTTTTGCATTGTTGTTTGGATTAAGTGTTAATCCAAACACGAGGAACGAGGGACGTTTCATACTTGAAGTGATGAAACGCGCCTCAATTCTCGGTCGCCGACCCTTTTGATCATGCATGATAGAGGTTAAGGCATTTATGTGTTTTTGTGCATTTCATTCACATTGATTTGTGCAACTCGGCCCCTTTGGCCATCATGCATTGAAATGCATGATTGATGGCGCGAGGGTCGAGCACTACACTCCTTTGAGTTTCAAACATGATAAGGGGTGCAGTTGCACAACATTTTCTTGCAAATGTATTGCCATGCCTCTGTTTGTACTCTGCTGCAGCAAAAGGAGCAGTTTACAGGAAGAAATGGCCGATCGGCTATCTAGTGTGCCGATCGGCTAGAAATGTTTGGCCGATAGCCTCAAAAGTGGTCGATAACCCTCATCTCTTGGCCGATGGCCTTACCTCTTGGCCGATGACCTCTCAGAATGTCCATGAGGTAGGTCAGATGCATCACAGAAGTTGGCATATTTTTTAGAGGTGCAGAACAGTGCAAACAGAGGCAACATGAGGCATGGCAACGAATTTCCGAGAGGACGCGACCGAGCATGCATCATTTATCATTTCGAGGCAGAGCTGTGGCAGCTTGATTCAGCTTCTTTCTTTTCTTGCTTAGTTGGTTTTGTAACTTAATTTGCTTAATTAGTTAAGGTTTTGTAATAATTAATTAGCTAGGATAGTTAGTTAATTAGCTAGTTAGTTTATTCATTCGGACCCTCCGTCGAGAGAGCGAATTTTGTAATAAGTGTGCGTGAGTGTGTGAATGTCTTCCAACCCCACGTCTTTCTCCCTTTTACTTAACCGCTTACAATGGTTAGTTCTAAGTCATATTTCAATTAGCATTCTTATGCTTGCATGTTTGCATCCATTCATCAGTCTTGCATGCACCGGGCTCGACACATCATACTAACTGCATTGTATTTCAATTCCTACTTGAATACATGATTATCAAGTTGCATCTCATATGCCATCTTAGAATAGCCGAGCCTATTTTTAGTTACATTTTGCATATGTTGCATTAGCCATCTTAACATAAACTAGGATCATGCATGATTACTAACTAGTTCTTTGTTTTGGCTCGAAGTACACTGTAAGTTTTTATGCTTTAGCATCTTACATGAGTATGAGTGTTGCCATGATAGCATGCTTGCCATGAGGCTAATTGCTTAAATGATATAACTGCCTGAATGCCTGTGGGTGAAGGTTGGATTACTTGAATTGGAACAATTCATTGAAATGCGAGTTTTAAGCCCACTTGAGGTGGCAAAATCACGTTTTCTAAGCCCACTCGAGGGTGGCAAATCCACGTCTTAGCCTACTTGCGAGTAGCACCTTCAAACCATTTTCAAACAAACACGAGATGTTTTGTTCCAATTTAGGCGATCTAGTCTATACTTGTATGCTATGCGCATCACGTAGTAAGGTTAGCTAATAAACCGGAATAAGAGCGCATGTGTTTTCAAAAACAAAATATCATGTTAGTAAAGGCCGATCTTTTTGATCGGGCGAGTGAGGGTGCTCATTGCATGACCTTCCCCTCTGGTACCCAAGTTCCTGAGCCGAGGCAACTTTGGTGATGACGGACACGTGGCCTTAGGCACGAGTCAGGGTTTCCTAAATTTCCCAAAACAAAAACATTTAGGTGGCGACTCTGTATCTGGCAAAGCAGTCCATGTTTGGCACTTCTTTATAAAAATCATTTTTCCAAAACGATTTGCCAGATTTGGACTCTTTGGTGATTTATCAGTCTTGCATTGCACTTTGCGAGATTAGATTCAGAACCATGACATTGAGTCCGAACTGTAGTAGCTAATGAACAAAACAGATTTCGGGCCTTCGCGCGCGAAGCCGGGACATTCGGGCACGTCTACACCTATGCCAAGAGATACTATGAGGTTTACAATCAGATTCCGAAGTGTAACTAGGAGCTAGCCATTATTTCATTCAATAATAGTGTTGAGAACAATTGCCCACTTCGGCAATCCTTAGCAAAGATCCTCCCAAAGTCAATGGAGGATCTGATGGCAAGGATCGAGAAGTATGCAAGGGTGGAAGAGGACAAGCCAAAGTGCGGAAGCACATGTAAGCATGAGAAGAGGAATAGTTCACCTCGATGCAACCAATCGTTGAGGAAGAACAGAGGTGAAAATGGAGAGATGAGACTGAAATCTATATAGGCAGTCAGCATTGTCTTCAAGATCCCTGTCTATAGGATCTTGGAGAGGATAAATAACTAGCCATATTACAGACCACCTCAAAGGGTTCTAGAGAAATCAATAGGAAGGTTCATACTAGGACATGTGCATATCACGATAGACATATGATAGAAGGATGTCGGGGCTTAAAACAGCATTTGGAAGACTTAGTCAAACAGGGTTACTTAAGAGATCTAATTGACAAAAAAAAAAAGAAAAGGATGAGGGTAGAACAGACCAAGTTGGCCAAGCATCTGATAACCAAATAGTCGGGTTCAATGGAATGCCGACATGGCCCTTACGGGCTATAAACTTGGACGTACATGAAGACAAAATTCACTATGATAGATACCCCATCGTTTTATAACATGATCTTGAGAAGACCATGGCTCTATGCGATAAGAGTTGTCCCTTCGACCCTGCACTGGCTGTTACAATTTCCAACTGAGTTTGGATAGAAGGGATCCAAGGAGATCAGGTTCAGGCAAAAATTGCTCTATGGCAGCAATGATGTATACCTATAATATCTGAGAAGCAAAGTCTGTAGAGATAGAAGAAGAAGAGTAGGAGCTCTTGGAAGATGTCAGTAAAGAGTCAACCAGCAAAAGTCATGAACCACAGAAGAAGATCTTGGTAAGTGAAGGCGATGAAGAACAATTCTTTCTTCTTGGCTCCAGGTTAGCCAAGGAGGAGGAAAGAAAACTTGAAGCTTTTCTTAGGGAAAACATCGAAGTGTTTGTATGGACATTGTATGAGATGCTGAGAATCAGTCCTGAGGTCACCTCTCATCGATTGAATGTGGACAAGACAGCAAAACCAGTGATTCAGAGAGTAAGAAGGCCTTCCATGATTTATGTGGAGGCGGTGGAAGAAAAGGTAGAAAAGCTGTTAGAAGCACAAGTGATCAAGGAAGTCCATTACCCGACATGGTTGTCTAACACAGTTGGGGTAAAAAAGAAAAATGGGAAGTGAAGGGTCTGCATAGATTTCACAAATCTAAATAAGGCTTGTCCAAAAGACTGTTTCCCACTGCCAAAGATAGACTAGGTAGTTGAAGCCACCTCGGGGCATGGTAGGATGAGTTTTTTGGACATGTATAGAGGCTACCATCAGATTGCAATGTACGGACTAGACGAGGAGAAGATTGTATTCATCACTCTTAAAGAGTTGTACTGTTACAGAGTCATGTCTTTTGGATTGAAGAATGCGAGAGCTACATCTCAAAGATTGGTAATAAAGATGTTCAAGCACCTCGTTGGCAAGACGATAGAAGTTTACATTGATGACATGGTGTAGACCCGACTTTCTTCGCGCGACCCCCTTTCGGAGAGGCACAAATTGGTTTTACTATAGTTCAGACTCCTGTCATGGTTCTAAATCTAATCTCACAAGGTGCAATGTGAGACTAATAAACACCAAAGAGTCCAAATCTGGCAATTGGTTTTGGAAAATCAATTTTGAATGAAAAAGAGCCAATCATGGACTGCTTTGCCAGATTACAGAGTCGCCACCTTAATATTTTATTTTGGGAAATTTAAGAAACCCTGACTCATGCCAGAGGCCACATGTCCGTCATCACCAAAGTTGCCTCGGCTTGGGAACTTGGGTACGAGAGGGGAAGGTCCTGAAATGAGCCCCCCCGCTCGCCCGATCAAAGGATCGACCTCTACGAAGCATGATATGTTGTTTTATAAACACATGTGTTCTTATTCCGGTTATTAATCTAACTTTACTATGTGACGCACACAAGCAAGTATAGACTAAGTCGCAAGACTTGGAACAAATCGACTCATGTTTGTTTTTGAAAATGGTTTGAAAGTGCTACTCGCAAGTAGACTAAAGCACGGATTTGCCACCCTCAAGTGGGCTTTAAAACATGATTTGCCACTTCTCAAAGTGGGCTTAAAACTCACATTTTATCAAATTTTCCCAATTCAAGCAATAAAGCCTTCATCCACAGGCATTCATGCAGTTATAGCAATTAAGCAAATAGCCTCATGGAAAGCATGCGATCATGGCAACACTCACACTCATGCAAGTATGCTAAAGCGTAACACTTACAGTGTACTCCGAGCCAAAACAAAAGCTAATTAGAAATATTCATGATCTTAACTATGTTAATGATGCCTAATGTAACACATGCAATAATGGAACTAAATAGGCTATGCTATCTAAGATAGCATATGAATGCAACAATTGATACATGTATTCAAATAAGTATTGAAATACGATGCAGTTTGAATGCTGCGCCGAGCCCGGTGCATGCAATACAAATGAATGATGCACGCATGCAAAGCATAAGGTATGCTAATCAAAATGTGCCCTAATCTAACCATTGAAAGCGGTTAAGTAAAAGGGAGAAAGAAGTGGGGTTGGAAGACATGCACACACACACGCACGCTTATTACAACATTGCGCCCTCGCGGAGGAGGGTTTGAATAAATAAGCTAAGCTACACTAAGCTAAGCTAACTAACTAATCTAATTAAACTAATTAGACTAATTATTACAAACCAACTAATTAACTATGCTAAGCTAATTAATTATTACAACATATTAAAATAAAATAACTAGCTAATCTAAGCTAATTAATTACAAACCGAATTAATCAATTAAACACGTAACTAATTAATTACAAAACAACTAAGCTAATCAACTAATTAGCTAAGCAATTCAAATGAACGGCCTCGGGAAGCGAGGGGGATATGCATGCTCGGTTGGCTTCGCCCCGAAAATCCACTACCCTGCCTCTAAATGCCTCTGTTTGCACATCTTTGGACCTTTGAAAATTATGCCAACCTCCAGACTGCTTCTGTTTCATCTCAAGAACATACTGAGGGCTGATCGGCTAGAAATGGTGGCTATCGGCCAACTTTGGTGGGCAGTCGGCTGGCTTTGGTGGCCGCTCGGCTAGTACACGTGGCCGGTCGGCCACTGATCTCCTGAACTTCCTCCTTTTGCTGCAATAGAGAGCAAACAGAGGCATGGCAGTGTATTTGCAAGGAAATGTATGTACTACCACCCTCCTTATCATGTCTCAAGCTCAAAGGAGTATGGCACTTGGCTCTCAAGCCACCAATCAAGCATCTCAATGCACGATGGCCAAAGAACCGAGTTTGTACAAGCTTAGTGAATGCACACATAAGACTCAAAGTGCCATCACCCTATCATACATGATCAAGAGTGACGACGACCAAGAAATGCGACACGTTTCATCACTACAAGTATAAAACGTCCCACATTTCTTGTGTTTGGATTAACGTCCGATCCAAACACATGCAGTGCAACACAAATGCTTATCGTATTCATGTTTTACTTGTCCACTTTCTTGTTTATTCATTTTACATTACCAAACCATTCTTTACTTGATTTGTCCAATGTGAAAGTCCTCTAATGAGAGAGGAGTTAACCAAAAGAATGGTTTAGGGTATGAGAGAGATCATGCCTTTGGCTAGGAGGAATCCTCATAAGATGATTGAATCCATTTGAGCACAAACTCTATCAAGCTTAAACACAAGCACAAGGTAAATCAACACTCAAAACAAATCAAAAGTGAAGAAATCAGGGAGATGGCAGATATTTCAGTGCTAATGTGGCATGAAAAACAATACAACAACATGCAAATAGCACATGCACAATATGTTAGGGGCCAAAGCATTGAAACTAGTGAAGGACACCACACTAGAGGCATACAGCACAAAGCTCAAAAGGGACCGACAGTCCAAAATAGTCCTAAAACACCCTAAATAGAGTTCTAAAACATACTTGAAACAAGCTAAGAATAGCTATATTAAGAGGCCAAAATAATAGCACATGCTAGGCAATTTAGCATAATTGCACTACAAGGATACAAAGCAAAGCTCATGTGATCAAACCAATTCAAAACAGAGCTTAATCATGCCAAATCAGTAGCTAAAACATGCTGAAATTTAGGCTCAAAAGGCAAGAAAAACATGCACGCATGTTGGCTCGCAAGCAAGGCATAAAGCACAACTCCCAAAAGCAATAAAAGAATGGAATATGTGAGAGTGTGACAGTGATAGATGCTCTAAAATCACATGTAAAATGATGCTATATCATGCAAATAACTTAAGCAAATCATGCTAGGGGCCTCAAAACACAAAGCTAGTAAAGGCTATTTACACTATAGTTATACAAAGCAAGTCTCAAGGGATCAAGACCACTCAAAACAGAGTTTAAGCATGTCAAAGCAAGGCCAAAAACATGTTGGAGTGGAGCCAACACATGCTAGACTAATAGGCTAAAACATGAAGTAAGCTAGGCTAGCAAGTATGATTGTACTACAAGTGTAAGAAGCAAGCAACAAGTGACTCAACCAGCCAAAAACAGAGCTAAAGCAGGTTGAAAAAGTCACAAAAACATGCTAAGACCAAGCCACAAAAAGGTAGAAACACATGCTCAACTATGAGGCCATATACACAAGCAAACAAGATACAAGGAGGGGAGGCCACCCCCTCCTATTTGGGACCTCAAAACTAAGTTTCTACCATTGAAATTCCTCTGGAATTCAGTGGTTAAAGGGCCAAAAGAGAATTGTTTTAAAGGCTTTAAAATATGGCACAAAGCTTAGCAAATAAGCCTCAAAAGAGGGGAGAACACCCCTAACACCAAAAGGGCCTCAAATTACCATTTTCAACACTTAAAAATAGAGGTTTTTGCAGTTGAAAGCTAGGCCAAAAGCAGCATGCAAAGGTGGCCAAACTAGTGTACAAAAATAAGCTTAAAAGGGGTAAGTGATTACCCTTGAAGCACAGCAGCAAAACAACTACAACTCGGAGCTAAAACCAACTTTTTGAGCCCAAACAAAACCTTCAAGAACCTTAGCTCCAAGATGGTAGTGTTTGGCTAAGGGTCTTAGTGCAAAAATGCAAAGAAAACTCACTTTCAAGCACAATATATATATAGAGAGAGAGAGTTCTAGAGAGAGAGAATTTTTTGCTCTAAAAATTCTGAACCCCCTAAAAGGGGGAGGGACCTCCCCTTATATAGAAAATGCAAGCCAAAGCTTGCTTGAATCCATCCATACACGTGTATGGAGGATACACTCAGTGATCAATAGCTGGCACCAATTGGCAAATAAATATTTGAAAAAGGAGAAAAATGGCCATCGGCCATCAGTAGTGGCCGACCGGCCAGAGATGTGGCCAATCGGCCACCACTGATGGCCGGCAGGCACAAGCCATGGCTGATGGCCACTGGGGATGGCCGACAAGCCATCCTTTCCTCCAGATTCAAAGAAGCAAGCCGTTGGTCCACAACCAAGCACAAAACAGACAAGTTTCAAAGGCTCAAAGGCAAGGCACTCCACCAAGAACTTCGGGCTTTCAAAACGAACACAAACATGGATAATCATCGAGTGTACAAGTGATGACATTCAAGTCTTGAAGACGGTCAAAAATGGGGTGTCTACACATGGTCGTAAAGAGTAAGGAACCATCTAACCATTTGACCGACCTTAAGGAGGTGTTCGAGATCTTGAAGGAATTTTGGCTTCGGCTAAATGCCTTCAAGTGTGCCTTGTAAACTTCATCTCAGTTACAAGAAGAGGATTTGAAGCTAATCTAGATCAGATCAAAGCCATACTTGATCTAAAGAGCCCGACGACAACAAAGGAAGTACAAATCTTGACCAGTAAAGCAGCAACTTTGAATAGGTTCATAAGATGAAGTTTTGATATGTATAAACATTTCTTTCAGCTACTAAATAAAGCCATTGATTTCTAGTGGATAGAAGCTTACAAGGTCGCCTTAGCCGACCTGAAGAAGTATTTAACCTCTATGCCTCTGCTAACAACACCAGCACTTGGAGAAGAGTTATTCCTATATCTTACTGTGTCAGATCATGCAGTTAGTGTAGTGGTAGTTCGAGATGATGAAGGAGAGCAAAAGACAGTTTATTATATTAGTAAGACCTTAGTGAGTGTAGAGACAATATATCTACCATTGAAAAAGTTTACACTTGCATTGGTGATGGCAACATAAAAGTTGAATCATTACTTCTAGGCGCATCCAATCATAATGTTAACTAAGCACCCATTGAAATCTTTATTACAGTATGGAGACTTGTCAAGAAGGATCGCACGATGGGTTATTATTCTAGGTTAGTATGACATAGAATATAGACCAAAGACAATAATCAAAGGTTAGGTCCTGGCTGACATGGTTGTTGAGTTTACACCGAATTCTATCCCGAGTCCCAAACCTACGAACCTCGGACTTGTGGGGATAGTGGGCCCAAAAGAGTTTAACCTCCCAAGCCTACTAAATACAAAAAAAAAAAAAAAAAAAAACCCAAAAGAAATAGTTTGAGAAGTAGAAGCCTTGCAACATATATCTTGGCGAGTCCTTTCGACTCTTTGTTGATGGAAGTTCCAACCGACATAAAGTAAGGGCAGGAGTTGTATTGATCTCACCAAATGGAAATCAATCAAGTTCAAATTTAAGGTCTCAAAACAATGAGGTAGAATACGAAACGTTGATTGAAAGATTGAATCTGACAACAACAGTCGAAGCTAATAACATGGTGGTCTACTGTGACTCCCAACTTATCGTTAGTCAAGGGACGGGCAAGTTTGCAGCCCGAGATGAAAGAATGTCAACCTACGTGAAAAAGGTTGTCTAATTGTTGGGATAGTTCAGAAGTTGTCACCTCCAGTAGGTTTGTCGAGAAGATAACAGTCATGTAGATAGCCAACTTGGCTTCGGCCATGAAAACAGACTCTCTTAGAACCATTATAATGGTTTACTTGTCGAGCCTAAGTGTTGAGCCCATGATTACAGAGTATGAAGCGTTGTGTGTTAAGCTTGGTTCAAGATGGATGGACCCAATTGTGAAATTCATTTGAGATGGAAAGCTACTAGAAGATAAGAAATAGGCACACATGGTAACACTTAAGTCGGCGAGGTTCAACTTGTCAACTAAAGGTCATCTCTACAGAAAGTCTTTCACTGGACCATTATTGCGGTGTGTACATCTTTCTCAAGTTGAAGACTTCTTGTACAAGATACATGATGGAATATGTAGAAGCCATGCTAGGGGTGGGTTCTTAGCCCATAGGGCGATCTCACAAGGGTACTGGTGGCCCTATATGCAAAAAAATGCCAGGGCATATGTTCAAAAGTGCAAGAAGTGTAAAAGGTTTGCGCTTTTGATACACCATCCTACTGAAAACTTGAACCTAATATCCAATCCTTGGCCTTTTGCCCAATGGGACATGGAACTAGTTAGGCAATTACCCCAAGTGACTGGCCAGAGAAAGTTTATCCTAGTTGCCATTGATTACTTTACCAAATAAATAGAGGCTGAGCCTTTATCCAAGATCCGAGATATGGATGTGAAGAACTTCATCTTGAAGAATATCATCACCAGATTTGGGATACCAAGAGTCATAGTAATGGATAATGGCACTTAGTTTGATAGCAAGCTGATCAAAACTTTCTGTGTTAAGTACAAGATCACGAATTATTATTCCATACCTAGCTTTCCTCAAAGCAATGGCTAAGGCAAAGCATTGAACAAGACTATTCTGGACAGAATGAAGAAGAGATTGGAAGTAGCTAAAGGCAAGTGGATAAAAGAATTTTCCAATGTAGTGTGGGCTTATTGCACCACGCCGAGAAGATCAACAGGAGAGACTCCCTTCGCCATGGCTTATGGCACAGAGGCAGTAATACCTTTGAAGATTGGCATTCCAAGAATAAGGACACAAGCAGTAGAGAACAAGCAAAACGAAGCATTTCTAGCCCAAAATCTTAATCTCATTGAAGAAAGAATGGGCATAGCAACACTTCGGTTGGGGGCATACCAGCAAGGACTTGCATGAGTATACAACAAGAAAGTCAATCCAAGAGAATTCAAAGTCGGCTACTTCGTTCTAAGAAAAATTGTCGGCAGCAAGAAAGATCCCAAAGAAGGCAAACTTGGCACAAACTGTGAAGGACCATACAAGATCATCTCGGTTGCCGGTTCAGGGGCATATTGGCTGAAAGATTGTGATGGCAAGCATTTTCCAAGACCATGGAACACTAGTGATTTGAAGTTTTTCTTTCATTAGTTTTCTTTTCATGTAACTTAGAAGTTGTTAGCTGAAGTTTTGATTAATAAAATTAGTTTGATTTGTTCGCTCCAATTGTTATTTATTCTCGTATGATTTTATTATGTAACTTTGGTAGAAAGTTAGAATAGAGTTAGGTCGATTTGATGCTTCAACAAGAAGCTAGACGTTTAACTTAGACTTACCAAAAAAGTAGAGTGGAACTAAGTTAAATGGATATTTCAACGAGAAACAAAATGAAATTAACTATGACACTGCCATAGGGCAGTAATGTCGGTATGCTGACCTGGTTAATTTGTAATGAAAAATCGAGGTACTTAGTAATGTGAATTTTGTGCACTAATGTTAAGCTTGCAGTGTTTGTTTAGACGAGCTAAACATGATGACATCGGTCATGGATGTCTAATTCTACAAGGCTTAGGCAAGAATGAAATGCTAGCTTATTAATATGAAGGTAAGTTGTACTTACATTCACATTAAGGGGCAAAGAGTATGGATGAGTTAATGAAGTCCGAGTCAGTGATTTGAAAGTGATACTTGGTGAAGTTTTCAAACAAATTTTGTTGAAGTTATCCGAGATAACAATTAGACTCGAGATGATGTCATCCAAGGTAATTGTGTTGTCTGAGAAGAGATGTGAGTTTGATCCAAGATATTACACTTAGAAAATTTTTGAGTGTTGAAGACATGAAGGTAAAGAGAAGACATGCATTAATGGAAATAAAGCGCAATACTTAGAAGAAAAAAAGAAAGGGTTATTCATTCAAATAAAACTAGTTGTGATTACATCAAATGGCACTTTGGTCTTACAAAACAGAACATATTATTCAAAAGAAAGGAAAATACAAGGCAAAAAGGAAGAAAATATCCTAAACATTGGCTTCAGGATTGGTAGTAGTAAGAGTTTCAGATTGATCAACTTCGGTTGTTGTCGTTGGTTTAGCCTCAGTGGTTAGTGTAGCAGTTTTGTCTACCTTAGAGTCGGCTACAATCTCTTCGTCAACCTCCTTCAAAATCTGTTTAATGCTTTTGTCGACAACTGCCTTGTCGGTCTCTTTGGTGGCAGAGGAAGTGCTCTTAAAACCTTGTCGTCATCCCTAGCAAGATTAAGGATGTTGTCATTAAGTGTGGAGGACTTGGCTCAAGTAGCAGCTTCTTCTTCATCTTTTTCTCCTTCCTCAGAGTCCGTGTTCTTCTTGGATTAGGTTGGTGAAGGGGGGAAGGGCAATTTCTGCCTCATTAGATCTCAAAGAGGAGAGTCATTAGGGACTAATTGGGCGGTTAGAGCAGAAGTCCATTCGAGGTCGAAGCCCTTGTTATAAGCGATGTTCACTTGCTTCTTGTAGCCATCTCTAACGTCGGCATTTCCCTCTTTGTAGGCCTTAGCTTTAACCTCCTCAATCTCCTGCTTCTTCGTTGCCAGCACTTTGGCAAGTTTTTTCTTAGCTACGACAGCCCTCTCTCCGGTAGCCTTGGCAACGAGCTCAGTCTTTTTCTGCTTTAGCCTTGTGAGCAGCCATGGTTCTGTGTCATTTCTTGTGCTTCTTCTCTGAGTCATTAAGCCAATGAAGATAGTTAATAGCCTCTAAGGTTTTCTTTGTTAGATATTTCTTCATTATCTCGGCTTTGTATGTGAATGCATGAGCATACTGAATAGACTGTAAGAAGAAAGAATTGGTTAGTGAAAATATTCTAGGCGTTGAATGTTGGACAAAGAAGTGAATAATATCTTACCACGATGGAGTTCCTCATCATAAAGGCGAAGTGTTCGTATTCATTAAAGTCACGGATGGCATCTATGTCAGCTGGAAGCAATAGCGTAGTAAAGAGAGCAGCAGTGATCTCAGGTTGATGTGTGACACTGCCCCCAAACTTGACTGGTTAGCCATCAATGGATATGTCGGGGATCCATGCGTCATCGGCGGTGGCGTCGGGGCTTCGCACGTTTAAAGGATGGAGCCTTGGTAGAGTCTGCAGCTGCCCTCTTCTTGGCAGCCATTTTAGAGATAGGGATACTATCTTCTAGGCTTTTCTCCTTAGAAGATGGGGTCACAGTTTGTTTGTTGGCTTTGGCTTTGGCTTTCTTGATTCTCTTGGGTTTTCAGACTGATGAAGGAGATAGAGTAAATAGAATGGTGATGATGTTGGGAATGTCATCTAGGAGGTCATGAACGGCAGCTAGTCGGCGTGCCATCTCGTCTGAGGTAGCAGTGATTGTGACACCGAGTTTGATTTTTGAAAGGGCGGTGAGAGGATTGTTTGGAACGTACACTGAAAGTTCAAGACCTTGGCGTTTTCTACTATGAGTCCTTCATGGAGGTACGTTGCTAGGTCAGCGTCGGCGTTAGCGTTGAGAAGGTGAGATGTGTAACTGGTTTTTTACGCTTCTCAGAGGGGTTTAGTCTCCTCGGTTGCGATTGCCCTACAGTTCGAACTCCTGTGGTTCTGAATCTGGTTTCACAAGTGCAATGTGAAACTGAAAAATGAATAAGAGTCCAAATCCAGCAAATCCTTGAAAATCCATTAATCTTCAGAGATGCTGAAAATGGACTGCATTGCCAGAATTCAGAGTCGCTACCTAAATATTTTTGTGCAATCTAAAAAACCCATGACTTGCGCCAAAGGCCACTTGTCCGTCATAACCAAAGTGTTTCGGCTTGGGAAGTTAGGTATGAGAGGGGAAGGTCATGAATTCAGCACCCCACTCACCTAATCAAAGATCGGCCTCTACTAATCATGATGTGAATTTTATAGACGTTATATGCTCATATTCTGATTATTAATATACTAACTTTACTATGTGAAGTAAACAAGTATAGACCACGTCACTTACTTTGGAATGCTTTCTTAAAAAGAGTTTTGAATATGTGTAACTCAAAAGAAAAGCTATTCAAAGAAGTATTTCAAATAAGCACGTAGCCTCATGGTAGTATGCTTGACATGGCAGCACAAACACACATGTAATATGCTAAAGCAAAAATGCTCACCTAGTACTCAACCGAGGCAAGCCAAAGAAATGAATATAGTTAGAAAAATGCATAATCCTATATGCAAAATGGCTAATGCAACACATACAAGAATGCAACTACTAGGTTCGGCTTATTAACATGTCATATGGATTAACTAAAAGCATGTGGTGACGCACGTATTCAAGTAAGTAGGAAATGACAATGATATTCAAGAATGATGAACCGAACCTTAATGCATGCAAAAATGGATACAAAGCATGGTAATGATATGAAACAAAAACATGAGACGATATACAACCATGGTAAACATGTAAATAAAATGGAGAAAGAAATGGAAGTTGGAAGACATACAAATATTACAAATTTGCCCTGGCACAAGAGGGTCTGAATGTTCTAATTAACTAATTATTACAAACATAGATGAATGAACTAATTAATTAATTACTAACTAATTATTACAAAATATGAATCTCAAAGCTACTAATCTAAAGGCTTGAATGAGAGGTGGAAAGTCGCATGTGCACAAGCGAGAGCATCCTCTAGAAACCTCTCTATTAGCTACCAAAAGTTTCCTTGTTCCCAGTCAGAAAAAAAATCTGTTTTGGCTTCAAAATGTGCTCTATTTTGCGGAAAAAACACCGCTGCCGTATAACATGCTTAGTTGGCCGTACATAATAATGGCCAACCGATCACTGTTTCTAAGGAATACCCTGCTACAACAGAACTGGAGCATAGCAAAACAGAGGGTTTTCAAAAGATGTTCATCCTTCCTGCTCCTTCCTGTCATGAAGATTTTCAAGAAGGGAGTAGGTTTGCTTCCCAAATCATCAATCATTGCAAGTTTGTTGCATGATGATCATTAAAAGCAATAGGAGAAGACTTAGCTAGACACCAAAAAGTGATATTCTCCTTACCTCCTTCCTATCATGAAATTATTCAAGGAAGAGGTAGACATGCTCCACAAATCATCAAACATCACTAGATAGTATGTGATGATCATAGAGCAATTAAAATGAAAGATAACAACTCCAAAAATTGTTGTCAACTTATCTCTCTACTCATGGAATAAGGATGAAATATCCATTTCCATGCTTCAAAGTTAAACTAGGAGAGAGTTTTCAACACTTCTCGTTAAGAAGCTCTCCAGGAGCAACAAAGCAAGTAAGGAAAAAAAGACAAAAAGCAAGCTAGCTATCAAAAGCTTAAACACACAACTTGCCAAAGTTGTTGACAACTCATCTTTTTCATGGAACAAGGATGAGACATCCATTTCCATGCTTTGAAAATGATCGATAAGAGAGTTTTTCAATACTTTGAACATGGAAGCTACTATCTAGCTTCAAGGTGGACAACAACTATGAAAGCAAGAAATTTATCGCTAGGTAATCAGACTTGTGGCGGGGTGGCTAAGCTTAAGCTCTAATCCTTCCATGACTACAAGGTTCCAAGATTCATAAAAATGATCAACTCAAATGGATTGGCCGCCATATCCTAAACATGCCAGATCCATGAGGACTTACAACAACACAAATATGATATTCAAAGCATAGGAAGTAAGAGCACATGTAGCGGGGAGGACTTGGACCCTTTTATAAGCCCATATTCAAGTCATATCACACAAAATGAAAAATAAAATTCAAATTATATAAAATTGTAGCTCAATAAATAAATAAATGGATCGGATCAAATCGGATATTCGAAAGCATCATATTCGAATTCGAATATCTATAATCGGATATGGGCTAAACGGATTCAGATTGGATTTGGGTTTGTCTTAATCGGATTGGATTGGATTTGGATTTTGACAGATTTGATCCAAATCTGATCCATTTAAAGGCCTACTCTTAAGTATCTGAAATTGTTTTCAAAATCTCAGCAAAAAGCTTCAAGTTCAAGCTTATATGGTGTATCTATTGTATATCTATATTACAAGAGGGTAAAGAAGTGGGGCCTTTTCCCAAATTAAGGCAAAATAGCAACTTATTTCCCAAACTAGGCCTAGTTTGGACGGAATTCCCAAACTAGGCTAAAACGTGGTTGTGAACCACGCTTTCATCGTTTATCTGACCCTCCCGCTGAAAATTTCTAAAATCGTAAAAGCGTGGTTACAAACCACGCTTTTAAGTAAAATTTTTTTTTTCTGAAAATGTGTACGCTTTTAAGTTTTTTTTTTTTTTTTTTTTTTTTTTTTTTTTTTCCATAAAACGTGGTTTGAAACCACGCTTTTAAGTAATTTTTTTTTTTTTGGTTGAAAAAATGTGGTTTCTAACCACGCTTTTACTATTGAGCGAAGAAAGCGTTGATCATAACCATGCTTTTAACCAATTTTTTTTTTTTTTTTTGAGAAAGCGTGGATGGTAACAACGCTTTTAAAACTTATATAAAACCCCCCCAGCCCCGTCATTTGCAACCACGCTTACACTTAGGTTTTTTCGATTTAGGCTTTCTCTCACTCTCTACTCTCACTCTCGCTCTCTCTCTGCTCTCAGACTCTCTCTCTGCTCTCGCTCTCTCTCCGTCCGTGGGTTGCTCTCTCTTGCTGGTATGGCGTCTGTCTCTCTCTGTCTCATTTGAATTTTATGTGTTCATTGTGTTTGTGAAAATGTGAATGTGGGTGCAATGTGGGTATAATGTGGGTAGAATAGGGTTTATGAATGTGAAAATGTTGTGAATTGATGAAAATGTTAGTAGAATAGGATTTGTGAATGTGAAAATGTTGTGAATTGAAATTGATATCAATGTGGGTAGAATAGGCTTTGTGAATTAAAATTGTGGTTTTGAATTGGTTAAAATGTTGTGGTTTTGAGTTATGAAAATTTTCTAGGGTTTTCAATTGAATGTGAAATCAGAAATTAAGGTTAGGGTTTTGAATTGTGAAATCAGAAATTAGGGTTAGGGTTTCAGAAATTAGGGTTTTGAATTGTGAATCCTGTCTATATTTTTTGCATTGTGAATTGTGAATCCTGTCTATATTTTTGAATTGAATTTTTTTTTTTTTTTTGCTTGTTAATCCTGTCTATATGGTTAAATCTTGTTATTCTTTCGCTTATCTCTTAAGCTACATCATTAGGCCACTATAACTAGTACAAACAATTTTTTTAGGTTGTTTTAGGAAATATGTTAAAAGCTAATTTTTTGTTTTTTTTAAAACTTTTTTTTGGAAAATGTGTATAAAAGTAGAGAAATGATGTGACCCAAAAAAAATTAGAAGTCAAAAAATGACTTTTAACCTCTTTGCCAAAAGAGGCCTTTCAAGTCGTCCTCAAAAATGCTATTACCAAAACATTTTATAGAAATAAAAAAAATTTGTGTAAAAATTATGTTTGAAAAAATTTAAATTTTTGATTTATAAAATGACTCATTCTCGAGAATTTTTACCAACTTGAACTATCCAATTGACTTATTCCCTATGCGTCTAGATTATGTTTATTCAATTAAGTTTTATATTTTTGTGATAGTCGGATGTCTGAATCAGTTTACGTATTTCTCGACTAATCTTAGAATCCACACCAAACATCCCTTCCATGTAGATCGGACAAATCTCAAATAATACCTACAAACATGACCTCAAGAAATTGATAACACATAATCAGAGTTCAACTTGAGACCTGAAAGGAGCATACCTAATTTTTAACACATAATGAGAGCTCATTAATATTAATGAAACTCAAGTTTGACTCGATTCGGCTCGATAATTTTTTTTAATGTTATTTATATTGTTTAAATAAAAATAAACGAGTCGAGCTTGACGAACCGAGCCGGGTCGAGCCCTTAACAAGCTCAGTCGAGCTTGTTCATGAAAAGTTCAGCTCATTTGCAGCCCTATTTGAAACGACTCATGATTGGGAATACAAAAGGAAGTTGATTTCAAATATTTAATTTAATTTAATTGGAGAAATTTGACCAATTTAATTTGAAGTTAACTATGTGTTGATTTAAGTCGCTGTTGTTCTTGTCTACATACTAGGCTAGCTTTTATTTGTAACACTTTCAAGTTCTATACATCGAAAAACCCATTCATGCTAACTCTACTACAAATTAATCTTCAATACATTCTAACTCTATAATATTTTATCTTCAACGTTATGAATCTATTTGGAGCTGCATAGGGTGGCTTTTTAAACATAAAGGGTCTAATTGTTTTGTTGTTTTGTTCTGGCACGCCCTCATCCCATTATGAATTGCATAATTCACATGGGCACAGTAGCTATGGTACGATAATAAATTGTAGCTGGGCGCAATGATACGTCCAACATTTCTCAGTGATTTGCAGTGACTTTAACAGACATAATAAATTGTATGCTTTGTTTTTTCGTCAGATGCTATGTGACTTTGTGTAGCGATACAGTGATGCATGTGACTTTTTTCCTCAGATGCAGTGATGCATGTCACTTTATGCAGTGATGCATGTGACTTTCTGACTTTGTCAGTTATATACTTTGTGACTTTTTTCCTCACATACAGTGATGCATGTGACTTTGTGCAGTGTGACTTAGATGCTTTGTTTTTTCCTCACATTTCAAAATCCATCTAAGTCACAGTAATACGACCACATGGCAATAGTGTTGACAAACAACTATATAAAGGACTGAAGGAGTGATGATAAATACACAACCTTTCCACTCAGTTCGCCCTAGGAAACTATCGTTCATCTATTGAGAAAAAATCAAATGGAGTATAGATTCACGGCAGCAGGTAGGAATCGCAGAGGTGAGAGTTCACGACGAGGAAGAGGAACATGAAGGGGACTCGCAGGGGGTAGGAACTTCGAAAGAGGTGAGAGTTCATGCTAAGGAACAGGAACGGGAAAGGGAAGGGACGATGCTGAAGATGAAACACGATTTACTTTGTTAGATGCCTCTTGTGCTTATCATGATAGGTTTGGGAAGCGACATTTTGTCATGCCCAAGTACTATCGAGATCCATGTGGTTTCGTGGAGGATCCATCTGATAATCAAACAGGATGCGGTTTAGCAGACGCTAGACTTCTGAAGTGGCCCGCACTATTTATAGAGCGAGTGCAAATGGAAAGATTATGTTGGGAAAATCAACTGAATGTACCGAAAGTACGTTCAGTTCAGATCCAAAAGGAAGATCCAGATAATGTTGATCGACTATTCGAAAGACTTCGACGTGAGATTTCTCAAATGTGTCGTAGGTCAGCCCGCGATATGGAACTATCTATACTTAAGTCAGATGCCAAGAAGAACGGAACAACACCAAATGCTGCGGCTATCAAGGCTATCAAGGACGATCCTGCACTTCTCTTTGACCCTGAGCTCTCTGATTGTTTGGACTCTGAGATTGCTGATTTGAGCGAGGATTAGGCGTTTATCTGTCTACTAAATTATATTAGGTTATCTATACTTATATGTTGTGTGTGTTAAAATAACTCTTTCGACAATGAGTTTGTGAAAGGTTTGTCTAATATTTGTCTATGTAACTGTTAAGTATTGTACTCGTCGCTTTATTTTATGTTCTGTGTTATGTTGAATGTTTCCACAAATTATTTTTGTGGAATACTTATGTTTGAACTAGCTACGGCGTTCTAAAGTGTTATAAGTATTATAGTCATACCTTTATTTTGTTTTCCTGTTCGTAATAGTAATTAGCAAATTAGATACTTTATATATACTGTGTGAAGTTTTATGTAAATATTTCATGGCAACAAATATTTAGTTTCGAAAAATCTGCAAAAGTAGGCTTAGTTTGGGAAATAAATTCGTATAGGGGCTTAGTTTGGGAAAAGCCCCGACAAAATTTCTCCGAAACTGCGCAAAATGTTCTCTGGGAGGGTGCGTGTCTTGAGGCCATTATTTTCTTCTTCTTTTTTAAATTTTATTTTTAAATTTTTTATTTGTTGTTTTTATTTTTGTCCATCATCGATCATTTTAAAATCATATTTGAATTATATAACAAAATAAAAATTTATTTAAAATTTTATATTTAAATAACAATTTAAAAAATATCAGGTAAATTAAGAAAATATTTAATTTACATTTTTTACACAATTCACTACTCTTTAGACAATGCATGCTGTTTATTTTTTAAAAATTTAATGTATAAATTATTTATGTAAATATCAAATTACTCTGATAATCGTACATATAATTTTATCATTTTTAAAAAAAAAATAATGGATGTGAAACATAATTTTCAAATTATATAATTGATTTTTAAATATTAAAATAATAAAATTTGGTAGCTAAGATTACACATTTAATACGATATTTTATATGAATAATTTATATATAGAGATCTACAAGATGATTAAGTGAATTATAGAATGTGGATTGAATAATAATAATAATAATCAACAGTGAGTGGTCATGCTTTTCTTAAAAATTGTATTTCGGTAGTAAAAGCGTGGTTGTGAACAAGACGATATTTTATATGAATGATTTAAAAACTTTATTGAACCAGGTTTTCTGAAAAAAAAAAAATTTATTTAAAAGCACAGTAAAAGCGTGGTTCAAAACCATGTTTTCAGAAAAAAAAATAAAAAAATACTTAAAAGCCTGGCTGTAAACCACGTTTTCTGAAAAAAAAAAATTATTTAGAAGCACAGTTAAAGCGTGGTTTACAACCACGTTTTCAGAAGAAATTTTTTTTATACTTAAAAGTGTGGTTTGAAACCACGTTTTATGAAAAAAAAAAAAAAAAAAAAAAAAAAAAACTTGAAATCTTGGTTTGTAACCACGCTTTTACGATTTTAGAAATTTTCGGCGGGAGGGTCTGATAAACGGTGAAAGTGTGGTTCACAACCACGTTTTAGCCTAGTTTAGGAATTTCGTCCAAACTAGGCCTAGTTTGGGAAATAAGTTGCTATTTAGCCTTAATTTGGGAAAGGCCCAAAGAAGTGTGTTGGACAAGCTTTAGGCTTTTCGGCAAATTTTTCTAACCCCAAACTATGAGAGGGGAGGTGTTGTATTTTATAGACTTTCAGCTTCTCACGTTGAAAATATCTTCAAAAGAGACAACTGGTCCAAAGCATGTGCATAGGAGCAACCGGCTGCTGCAAAATATCTACTTTCGCTAAACATAGCCGATCGGCCATGAAGATGTATGGCCGGCCTAATGAAAATGGTATGTTAGCCATCTGTTGGCTAGTAGTTCTCTGAGTGGTCAAGCTAGAAAAAATAAGGTTTTGGTCAAAAGGGGTGCAAGGTTTAAGTTTTAAAGCTTGAAACCGAACTCTTTTGTTAAAGATTTGAACGATTGCACAGCGTAACATTTCATCATCGAGTGTGCAAAGTGAAGAGCCCAAGTCTTAAGGGCAGTCAAAATGAGGTGTCTACAATGTGCAATGAAGGCACAAAGGTGGATGGTTGGTTGGGTCTGATTGGGAGCCTTGGTGTGGATATGAGAAAGTTGTGGAAATTATTGCTGATGGCAGAGTTCGGCTTCAAGATGGTATATTAGATAGTGGGGACTTGTAGGTAGCAATGTAGTTGAGGAACAAATGAGTTTTTCGGTCGTTGATAGGCAGATCAAGGAGCTTGGTGAGGTTGGCTTGGTTGACGTATGCTTTGCGAAGAGATTTGCTAGGCTGAGAAAGTTCTGCAAAACAGAGAAAAGGTGAACTAGAAATTTGACTAAGGCCTCGTTTAGGGAGTAACTATTTGAGCTAAAAAACCAAAAAGTCACTACAAGTTGTCACATCACTCTCTTTATTTTTCTGTACATCTTTTCGTAAAAAGCCAAAAAGTTGCTAAAATAGCATGCTCCCAAACAAGGCCTAAGTGTAGAATGTTGGTTTTGAGTGTGTGATCTAGAGATCTAGTGCTTACCGTTGTGGTCCCCTAGAATCCCTTTGCACAAAGGACAGAGGCAAAGGATGTCATTTGAAGCAAATTCCCAGTTGCCCGAGATGATGAGGTAGTCTTCTCCAAAACCTTTGTTGGAGTCTGGAAGGTCGGCTATCAATTTGTAGGCAGTGGATCTGGGTTTGAGGTAGTAGGATGTCACGCCTTGAAAATTAACACAATAAACGATTTATCAATTTTCATTTACGTCATCTTATTCCCAATCAACTTCTCTAATGCTTAACATATATATAGAGCATAAAATCTCAACATAGGCATTACCATCAATCCCTAACATGGATATTCATTAAACTCTTGAGATTTTACAAAAGAATGTCCCACATGCAATTATACATTCAACATTCCTAGAATATGAATCTATAGTATGGAGCATGATAAGTCTAGTACGAAGTAATGCCCTCAAGGGCTACAAATTCCAAGGCTTAAGCCCGGTTACACAAAAATGATTTTTCGAACCCAAACATATAAAGCCCTTGGCTTGTCAAAAAAAATTACAATAAAAGAAAAGAGCCTTGTGCTCTCAAGACATATTCCACACCTCTAACTCGGTGGGATCACCACATCTTGTCCTGCACAAAATCCTATAGGGTGAGCACAAAGTCCAGTAGGAAAATCTAAACAAAATATATACATTTTATACAATCTCATAGAATGAATGCATATGCCATGCCATGTTCAAAAACATATATCTCTATCTTTTGAAACTTTTCACAATGCAATCTTGAGAATTTAACAATTCAATAATTTCAATGTAGTTCAAAGGGGCAGTAAATACAACTTAGGTAATCTCTAGGTTGGTGTCTGCAAGTAGGCATAACAAGTACTACCAATCCCCACTTTACCGGTAGCTAACCGGAAGGCACATGGTACCTTCTCCGCGCGTGTTTTTAGTCTTTCACCATGGACACTCAGGCCAACTTAACCAATACCAACTACACCCCCTATTTAGACTTACCAACGTATTTACCCCAAAAATAAATCAACATGATCTTGTTTCAAAAAATAATTTCCTTTCTCAAAGCAATATTTTTTAAATGCAATATTGAAAATGAATTGCATCGATGATAAAATGGAATGACAATGCAAAATGTCCAATGTATTAATATAATTCATTTTCTATTTCCCCTACACAATTCTCCATTGTGATCACTTTCCACATATCTTATCAATGCAACGTCATAATACATTTACAAGAGATAAAATAATACAACATTAAATTTCAAGCATTTTTTTTTTTGATATATTAATCATCATAATATAATTCTAAAGGATGATATAACAGCTTCAACATTCATGTATTCTCCATATGTTCAACATCATTTTCTAAACATTGATTTTCCAAGACAACTCAACCACAAGCATCAAAGTCAACAATTTTTCATTTCCTCCATGAAATTCCTCATGTAATACAACTATAGAAATTTCTCCATCATTTCTTCACATAACAATTTATTAAGCATCAATTTCACAATATCTTAACTTTTTTCCATAATCTCCATATTCTAGGGTTTCTACCAAAACAAGGTTTTTGTTCCATTCTTGAAAAGATTTTTCCAAAACAACACCCACACCTTAGAACATAACTCATATTCTCAAAAGTTTTGGGAAAAATTCGAGAAATTCTACTCATACAATCATCTAGGGTTCAACAACCCAAAATCATGATCCAAACATGATCAAATACTCAAAACATGCATAATCTAGTAAAAATATAAATATAACTCAAAGATTATCCCTGCCTCAAGCTTGGGAGATAAAGAGAATGAAAACCCTAGAACTCAAAGTTGGCAAAAACTTGATCCAATCGGTTATAAACATAACCCTTGTCGCCCTCTTCGATTTGGTGTAAAAAGTCCCCTCAAACTCTTGAAGATTTGAGCTAAATCTTAGAGATAAGTTGAATCTGGGTGTGTTTTTAGAGAGAAAGGAGAGAAAAGATGTGTATAGAGAGAAAGAAGTGAAAAAAATCTGTGTGTACCATATTTTGGCATCAGTTTTGAAGAAAAGGGCACGAAATTGAGATAGACGCATCGAAATTCGCCCAAGCAATTTCAATTCCGCACAAGTGGAATTCCTAATCCACAGGAGCAGAATTTTTTGCCTCATGGGTGGATTGCTCCAAAGAGCTACCCAAAAAGTCACCAAAAATCTGCTTTAATAGGACTCACAATCTGCTCGAGCGGTTTTCTGCCCAGAAAACCCACAAGGCTCTGTGAAGATTTGCTCGAGCGGCTCCCAATTCTGCACGAGCAATTTTGCCCAAGAACCAGAGTTTAGTTTTTGTAATCCAAAACAAGTTACAATGCTCAAAACTCAAAATTTCAACCCGGAGCAGTTAAGAGAGGTTAAGTAGAAACAGAAAAGGAATCTTAACGACTCGATACAGTAAACCAAACACCGAAAAAAAAAGCATACTATCCTACTACACAATACTATTCTAGCCCCAAGACCCGGGACATCACATAGGAAGTACCGTTCTTGAATTTCAGAGTGCACTTGGTATAATAGTATTAGACATCAGAGAATCAATCTAGTGTTATCTTGACGGCACAACTTGGTGATGCCATTTATGATACGGAAAGTGTTTATGGCTAGCTGCATGGGGTTCAGTTCGTACTAGTCTATCATTTCTCGATTAAGGAAGAATCTGATTCCACTCTCTACAAAAGAGACCACAGAGAAATGCATGCAGTTTTCCCCAAGCATGATGGAATCATTTTCACTAGCCAATCTAATCTGGACATCGTCTGGGATGTCGAATTCTGGGTGAAAGTTTTCTAATTTGGTTGGAGTGTCTACTCCCTATTTATGCATACCTATTGTGAGGAAACTGATGTGTTCTTGGTGTTTTAGCCCAAAGTTTTGAAGCATAATCCAAAAATCCTATGGAATTTCTAAGTTTCGCGTTTTCCTAATGTGGTTCAATAGAAACACCTATAACTGAGTCTAGATTACACAAGAACAGAGACAAATATGCAAGAAATGTGGAGGGGAAAAAAAAATTAAAGAACATGTTCAAAGCTTGATGAATATAAAGAGCCGAAGTAATGTACTCAAGAATGGGTGACTTACGGGTTAGTAATAGAGGAATGGAAATTAAATTCAAGATCACTAGAATGGAATAGAGCTTTTGATCGAAATAGATTATAGAAACAGTGGCTGGAGATAGTGATCGGAACAGTTGCAGCGGTGAGAACTTGAATAGGCAACAATGGCAATTTGGGAGGTTTTAAAGAAAGAAATTCTAAAAGTAGAGAGAAAGCCAAAGTAAGAAAGTGAGAGGGCGGAAAATAGAAGAGGGAAGGTTTTGTGGAATTAAAAAGGCAGTAACCAAAATCATTTCAAATACCTTGGGAAACGTGTTTGGCTAACATTAGCTAACGTCAAGCGACATGTGTCAATGATGGGATGCATGCAAGTTAAAGGGAAGTGACATATTAGCATGTTTGTTTAGGCGGTTAAGTTTGTTTCGGTGAGATGGGATTCGATTTTTGATGTTCTTGAACTAGAAGGTGATGACCTTAGCTAGTAGTATGATCTCGGTTGAGATGTTAGACTTGAATGGGATAGAGCATCTTGGTTCTTGGTACTTGATGATTGGACGCTTGTGAGTCCTTGTTTATTGAAACCGACAAGTCATGATCTCGGTTATATGAGCATCCTCTAGCATGTTTTTTAGCTAGCATGTTGAGAGGACGGACGATGTAGGTTCCATTACCTCAGTTTGCTGAGGTAATAGAACCTACGGAGAAGTTGTGGGGACATATTTTGGGGTTGTCCACATGGCCTAGATAGTTGGCCGAGGTGCCATATTGGTGGTCTTGGATTGCCGAGATACGGTGTGATCATATCGGAGTTCGAGATATACGAACAAGAAACAAGAGTCATGGTGATATTGGATTGCCTGTTTGGGTAAGGATGGATTCTTGAGAGAGTTTAGTCTCATCTGAATAAGAGGACTCATGGATAAGTAACATCTTTGTAAGGGATAGAATCCCATGAAGTAAGACTTCTAGGGGATGATGGCATTGTTCATTATAAAAAAGGTAAATTATGTAAATAGTCCATGTACTTTACACGATGTGTCAATTTGGTTCCTGTAGTTTCAATTTGCTCGATTTTGCCCCTTAATTTAACGAATTGTGTCATTTTAGTCCAATAAATAACGGCTGTTAAGTTAATTTAATGGAAGGTCAAATAACGTGTCAATTTGGTCCATGTACTTTACACAATGTGTCAATTAGGTCCCTGTAGTTTTAATTTTCTCGATTTTGACAGGGACTAAATTGACATATTGTGGAAAATATAGGGACCAAATTGACACATTGTTTGATTTTCTGTTAAATTAACTTAATAGTCGTTATTTATTAGACTAAAATGACACAATCCATTAAATTAACGGGCAAATCGAGCAAATTGAAACTAAAGGGACCAAATTGACACATCGTGTAAAGTATAGGGACTATTTGCATAATTTGCCCTTATAAAAGAAAGGCACTCTCGTGGGTCTAAGGTATGTTTTACTTTGTGAGTATGTAGACGCGCCCTTGGGCCCCGCTACAGTTCGGACTTGATTTGTGTCGGTTCTTAATCTGATCTTACAATGTGCAATGTAAGATTGATAGATCACCAAAGAGTCCAAATCCGGCAAATCGTTTTTGAAAACAGATTTTTTTTTGAAAGAAGTGCCAAACATGGACTGCTTTGCCAGATACAGAGTCGCCACCTAAATATTTATTTTGAGAAATTTAGGAAACCCTGACTCGTTGCCTAAGGCCACGTGTCCATCATCACCAAAGTTGCCTCGGCTCGAGAACTTGGGTACGATTGAGGAAGGTCACTTCGTGAGCACCCCCGCTCGCCCGATCAAAGATCGGCCTCTACTAACCATGATATCAAGTTTTGAAAACATTGTGTGCTCTTATTCCGGTTATTAGCCTAGATTTACTATGTGATGCGCACAGCATACAAGTATAGACTGGATCGCCTGAATTGGAACAAAACATTTCATATTTATCTTTGAAAGTGGTTTGCTACTCGCAAGTAGGCTTAAAATGCGGATTTTGCCACCCTCGGGTGGGCTTAGAAAACATGGTTTTGCCACTATCTAGTGGGCTTAAAACTCATAGTCAATGCATTGTTCCAGTCCAAATAACCCAACCTTCACCCACAAGCACTCAAGCAGTTATATCACATAAGCATATAGCCTCATGGTAAGCATGCTATCATGGCAGTCACTCACACACATGCAAGGATGCTAAAGCATAAATACTTACCGAGTACTCCAAGCCAAAACAGAAGCTAGGTTAGAAATCCATGCATGATCCTAACTATATAGAAATGCCTAATGCAACACATGCAAAAATGCAACTAAGATAGGCTCGGCTATTCTAAGATGGCATATGATGATGCTACAGCTAACACGTATTCAACTTCGGAATTGAAATACAATGCAGTTAGTATGATGCGCCGAGCCCGGCGCATGCAAGACGGATGAATGAATGCAAACATGCTATCATACTGTATGTTAATTGAAACATGTCCTAATCTAACCATCATAAGCTAGTAAATAAAAGGGAGAAAGACGTGGGGTTGGAAGACATACATCACACACACGCATACTTATTACAATTGTGCCCTCGCCCGAAGGGTCCAAATAAATAATACAGTCCCAAATAAATAATACGGTCCGAATAAGTACAAAATCCTAATTAATTAACAAATTAATCTAGGAAAGCAAGTAAATTAGCATGCAACTCCATGGACCGCCTCAGCTCTGTTCCGAATGATGAATGATGCATGCTTGAGTTACCCGGCACAGAAATCCATTGCGATGCCCCGATTCGCCTCTGTTTGCAATTAATCCCGGAATGCTGTGCGAAGTTTCAGAAGGCTGTTGATTTCTGATTTGTTGCGACAGAGAGCAACAAAAGGGCATGGCAAAGTATTTTCACATATGTATGCATGACCTTGATCCTCGTGCCACCAATCACGCATCTCGATGTATGATGGCCGAGGAGTCGAATTGCACGACTCGATGTGAAATGAATGCACATATAAACACAACAAGACCTAAACTCCATCATGGGTAATCCGGAGTGTCGGGGACCGGGAATTGAGACACGTTCCGTCACTCGGAGTACGAAACGTCCCTCGTTTCCCATGCTTGGGCTAACTCCTATCCCAAACACAATGCAAATGAGATGGTATACACAATGCGACCAACATACAATCTAGCATACGCAATGCTATGAAATGGCATACACAATGCTCGATGTAACATGACATACACAATGCTCTAACATACAACCTAGCATATGCAATGCTATGGACTGAAATGGGATACACAATGCACGATGGACTTACACCAACATGAGTGGACCTCAGCCATACTCACATCAGTAGCCATAAGATGAAAAACGAGACAACCGAAATACGTGCACACATGCACGCATACCGAGGACCGAACCTAAGGCATAAAATGCCACTCCACCAAAGCATGGCAAGGATGAAGCATGGCATTCAAACATGTAAATTTCAGTACAGAAACATGGTGCTCAATGATTCCGAATCATGCAAATATGTCACACAATGCATGCTATAGGCCCCGAAACTCAAAACTAGGCACATGTATTGAACCATAACCATGCAAAGCAAGCATTATTTGACCATGAAGCACAAAGACAGAGCCAATGCAGTCCCAAAACATGCACATTTCTAGTTTAAAGCATGACCAAAAAATGCTAACATGATGGGCTAAAACAACATGCAACATTGGCTCGCAAGCATGATTTACATGGCATGTATATGAAGCGTATGAGAACTCATCAAACCAGCCAAAAACAGTGAATAAAACATATCAAAATATGCCCAAATAACCACTGAAATGCAGCCAACATGTGCAAAAATGATGAGCTCCTTTGAAAGGGCATGCAAGGGGTTACTCAACACATATATGATGGACACTTAGCATAGCAAAACCAACTCTGGAAATCAAATATAACAGCCCTAAAACTCACCAAAAAGGGCCTGAAATTGATCAATAAAGCATACAATGAAAGGCCCTCTTAAAAGGCCTCGAGGAGGATTGCTCTATACATGCATCATAGACGTAAAATATGACCAAAGGGGCACCGGAAAGAGTCAAGGCAGACCTTAGAACTCACAAAATAGAGCCTGGAATGTGACTTTACAACATACAAAATAGAGCCCCTTTGGAAGGCCAATCATGCTAGTAAAGAGAATGAGGGGTGAGAGGGTCACCCCTCTATGATTTCAAAGCTCAAAACCTCATCAAAGCCACTGAAAATCCACTAAATTTTAGTGGCTAAGAGGCCAAAACAAGGCCAATGCAAATGCTCAAATGCATGGCTCAAAGCATGTGGAAATGAAGCATGCAAGGAAGGAGATGACTCCAAACAGAAAAGTGACCTCAAACAAACTTAAAGAGGAGGTCAAAACAAGACTTTTTCCAGTTTATATCAAATCTCAAAAGTGTTCACAAGTAAGGCTAAAATATGATGCAAAAATAGCCCTAAAAGAGAGATAGAGGGTAACGGGAAGTAGATGGTCTCAAACAGAAAAGAGCCCTTCAACAAAGTTGAAGAGGGGCTCAAAATAAGACACTTTACAGTTTGGATCGAAGCCCATAAATGCTCACAAATAAGGCTAATATATCATGCAAGATAAGCCCTAAAAGAGAGATAAAGCACAAAGGGGGAGTAGAAGACCTCAAACAGAAAAAAGTTCTTGATCAAACATGAAGACAAGCTCAAAATAAGACTATTTTCAGTTCCAGTCGAAGCCCAGAAATGCTTGCGAATAAAGCTAATCAATCATGCAAAATAGGGCAAGAAAAGGGGAAATAGGGACTCACCCTTGAAGAGCAGATTTCCAGTAGCTTTTGGTCTAAGATTCTAAGCTTTCAACCTTTGCAAGTGGCCTCCAAGTTGCTAGAATGGAGTGTGGAGGTGGTAGGCTATGAGTTGGTGTGTAAATGGTGCAAGGTCAAGGGTGTTTTGAAGCTTGGATGAGAGAGATATGGAGGATTGTATACCAATGCCCCAGCTGATTTTCTAACCCTTAGAAATTAAGCTCAAGTGTTGGCTTTATAGAGGAGAGAAGCCAAAAAAAAAGGGGGGGAAAAACCATTTCAAATGGTCCTCCAAAAGGACAGACCCTCGGACAGAGGGTCTGGTGCAAAACAGCTGGCACAGCTGGAATGCACCAGGAGGGACAAAAATGGCTGGCCAGGTGGCCAGCCGGCCACCTCCCCTGGTTGGCCGACCAGGGGTCAAAGAGGTCAACCAGAATTGCTGGTCGGCCACCCCAAAAAGGTGGCCTTCCAGATGAGTGCAACACAGCTGTATGGTCAAAACCCAGAAAATGTGAACCAGGAGAGAGAAAAACCGGCTTTTTAGAGGGGTTCAAAAGGGCCAAGAACAATTACTGGTCGGCCTACCCATATTGGTGGCCTCCCAGGTGTGTACAACATAATGATGTGGTGGAAAATCAGAAAAAAGTGGCATGGGAGTGGGAAAAAACAGCTTCCTAGTGAAGAAAACGGGCGATGAAGAGCGATGAAGAAATAAAACTGGTTTTTCAGAAAAATTGCTGGTCTCCCACCTTCCTACAACCTTTGTAACAATGGAAATAAGGTCCCTTCCAAAAATGGACCAAGACGGATGCAAAACGAAGGTTCGGGGGCCGAAACACGCAGTTCGGGGCCTCGAAAACAGGCTGTTAGGCACCGGAAGTGCCGTTCGACCACGGAGTTGGTCTCTCGGGCCACAGTGTCCCTCAAAAGGGAGGAAACAAGGTGTGTGCCAAAAACCGGAGCAAACGGAGGTAGTTAAGCGGTCCTGAACCGACGCACACGGCCGACGGCTCCGAACATCGGAAACCAGGCTCCAAACGGGAAAAATGGCCTACGACCATGAAACGTAGCCTACGGCCACTGAGAGATGATCTACGAGACCTCTCCCTCCCTTCAGGAAGAGAAAACAGAGAAAACAGGACTTGGTTCGCAAACCGAGGCAAAGCACAAAAGAGCCCCGAAGTCTGGAGGCAAGGCTTGCAGCCGAGACCCTGAAACCTCCGAACGAGCACAACATGCAACATCATCGAGCACTCAATAGGTGACGTCTGAGTCTTAAGGTCGGTCAAAAATGGGGTGTCTACAGTTGCCCCTCTTTGACAGAACTCGGAAGTCATAAGTGACGGGAGTGAATGTCAAAGTCCAGAGACGACCCATTTTTGATAAGGCCGAAGACTTAGACAAACAGGCGAGATAAAAGAGATGTGCCAGCAGGCATGCCCGCAGGCGGGGGCAAAATGCAGAATCACATACACCAAGCCGGACGTAACTCATGATCATGCAAATGCAGCGAGCTGTAACGAAGCACATATTCACACATAGATGCAACAGTTTTAAGCAAGAATGCAAAGCAACAACTACATTTCATGCAGTTTAAGAATGCGGAGAATTATTCAATTCTCGCCACGTCTCACACGGAGAAGATACAATACCTGCGCGATTCGTCTGGTCGCACCAGCCTCAAATGAACCATTCAGACAATATCGTGCCTGCAAAAGAGAGAAACTTAACAAGCACAACATAGTTAGCAACATATGTTCAACGCTACATCGAACACAGAAAAACATGGTGCCTGTGAGAAAGTGCATCGCAATGCGAGAAGAAATGTGCGCGACAATGCAAGTTAAGTGTGGATGCATGACAATGCAACCTAAGTGTGCCGTGTAACAATGCGGATAAAAGATGCAAAATGATATGCAATATTACAAAACAATGTAATAATATATAATGTATTGAAACAATGCAAATGATATGCAATGTATTTGAGATGATCAAACCAACAAGCAGTACAAAACCTCACAAATATCACGAAAAGGATGGAGATATAACAATAAAACTCCGTCTACCATAGAAAAGGTGCCGACACCCACAAATCACAATCCCATCAGTGGAATAGGCGCGTACACATGCAGAACTATGTGTGTGTAGACGGAACACAAAATATAAGTAATTGCGTGGCATGATATAAGTGATGAATGATCTGCTGAGAAAAGATCATGACCCTAAATACTGGATGCAACACACTACACTACAATGCAACGAATGCAATGGAGATGGCGCGCGACCGAACCGTATCTTGCCTAGATAAGGCATGGACACAAACAAACCACGTCTAACACGGAAATGGTGCCGTCACCCTCAAACCACAATTCCTTTAGTGGAATAGGTGCGTACACAAAATCTCATAACCATGCTTTGGGGCGAAAAGTATGGGTACATGCCAGACTAGGCTTAACATGGAAAGGCGCAAGCGACAGACGGAGGTGATACAATGGATATGCAGTAAATGTACGCAATAAATATTATGTACGATGCAATGTACATGCTAGAATGCGATGGTTAGGAAGTGAAGGTTCCTTACAGGGGCACTTGGCAATGACCTACCTTAGCAATGTCCTACCTCACGTTGGTGTGGGAATCTTCCCCTTCTGCTCAGTTGAACCGCAGGTACTACTTTTCTCCTTGACTATGGTCGCAGCTTTCCCTATTCTCCAACAGGGTGACAGACTAGGTTGGTTCAGTATCCAGAATTGAGGCGCATACATATGCTATCTCAATCTATGGGGTTGCCATACAGATTTCAAGCCGAGGATATACCCCTGGGTATTTAAATCAGACTTTAGTCTCGGAAATCCCGAACCTTTGCGTTCTAGGCATAAGCCATTCGAACTCCAGTTTTCACCGTCTCAGTTGGTCTCCTAGGAACTCACCGCAAACATAGGCAGGTGGCTACACCAGACTACCGGAAGTCATTCGGGCATGACAAACACCAAAGGAATTGCACCTTTAGAGGATTTAAGGTCTCCTAGACCAGAGAGTGCACAAGACAGTGTGATGAAGATGAAATGCACAAAACAATGCTATACAGGTACAGAAGACAGTGCGATGCAGGGTGGATGCACAAGACAGTGCGATGCAAGTGTGTGCACAAGACAATGCTAAGACAAAGGATGCGCAAGACAGCGCGAGTGATAAACTGCGCAAAACAGTGCGATGTACAAGAAAGCGCGAGTGAAATGCATGCACAATGCAGGTAAGGTGCACAAAATAGAGCGATGCGCAAAACAGCGCGATAAAATGCATGCACCATGCGAGACTTGGCACACAGCTCATTTCGGGCACACAGCTCATTCTTCGGGCACACAGCTCGTTTCGGCCACACAGCTCATTCTTCGGCCACACAGCTCGTTTTGGGCACACGGCTCATTCTTCGGGCACACAGCTCGTTTCGGGCACACAGCTCATTTCGGGCACACAGCACACAGCTCCTTCTTCGGGCACACAGCTCATTCTTCGGGCACCCAGCTTCTTCTTCGGGCACACAACTCGTTTCGGGCACATAGCTCATTCTTCGGGCACACAGCTCGTTACACTGCTCAATCTGAACACTCAGTCCATAACACAACATTTGGTTTGCATTTTGAACACACAGCTCAAGCACTTGAATTTCTGAACACGCAGCTCAAACTTTTGGCGTGAACACGCAGCCCACATTTTGAAATCTGAACACACAGCTCAAACTTTCGTCGCGAATACGCAGCCCATATTTTCTTGAAATCTGAACATACAGCTCAAACTCTTGCGGTGAACACGCGGCCCACATTTTCTTGAAATCTGAACACACGGCTCAAACTTGTTGTCGTGAACACACAGCCCACAGTTTTTTGAAAGTTAAACAAGCAGAAACTTTTGAATTTCTGAACACGCATCCCATTTTGTGATTGTGAACATGCAGCACACACTTGTTGAAAGTTGAACACGCAGCCCAAACTTTTGAATTTCTGAACACGCAGCCCAAATTTATTGGTGAATACGCAGCCCACACTATTTTTGAAATCTGAACACACAGCCCAAATTTGTTTGTGAACACGCAGCCCACATTTGTTGAAAGTTGAACACGCAGCCCAAACTTTAAATTTCTGAAATCTAAACACACAGCCCAAATTTGTTTGTGAACACGCAGCCCACATTTGTTGAAAGTTGAACACGCAGCCCAAACTTTAAATTTCTGAAATCTAAACACACAACCCAAATTTGTTTGTAAACACGCAGCCCACATTTGTTGAAAGTTGAACACGCAACCCAAACTTTAAATTTCTAAAATCTGAACACACAGCCCAAATTTGTTTGTGAACACGCAGCCCATATTTGTTGAAAGTTGAACACGCAGCCCAAACTTTAAATTTCTGAAATCTGAACACACAGCCCAAATTTGTTTGTGAACACGCAGCCCACATTTGTTGAAAGTTGAACACGCAGCCCAAACTTTAAATTTATGAAATATGAACACACAGCCCATTTTTGAATGTGGACACGCAGCACACATTTGTTAAAAGTTGAACACGCAGCCCAAACTTTTGAACTTCTGAACACGCAACCCATTTTTGAATGTGAACACGCAGCACACATTTGTTTGAAAGTCGAACACGCAGCCCAAACTTTTGAACTTCTGAACATGCAGCCCATAGTTTTTTGAAAGTTGAACACGCAGCCCAAACTCTTGAGGTGAACACACAACCCACAATTTTTGAAAGTTGAACACGCAGCCCAAACTCTTGAGGTGAACACACAACCCACAGTTTTTTGAAATCTGAACACGCAGCCCATACATTTCAATTTTGAACACGCAACTCACACATTTGGATCTGAACACGCAGCTCAGACATTTGAATTTGAACACGCAGCTCAGACATTTGGATCTGAACACGCAGCTCAGACATTCGGATCTGAACACGCAGCTTACACATTTGAATTTGAACACACAGCTCACATATTTGAATCTGAACATGCAGCTCAGACATTTGAATTTGAACACGCAGCTCACACATTTTCATTTGCACGCAGCTCATGCTTAATTCTGAACACGCAGCTCATAAATTTTCATTTCTGAACACACAGCTCATTCACTTCATTTTTGAACGCGCAGCTCACACATTTCAATTTTGAACACGCAGCTCACACATTTCAATTTTGAACACGCAACTCATAACACAACACTGCTCGATCTGAACCCACGGCTCGTAACACAGTATTATTTTAATTTTGAACACACAGCTCATTCTGAACATACAGGATGCGATGACGGAACTTGCAGAAGTTGAAACAAACTCAGATGCCCGACATTTTCTCTTTTTCTTTTGCTTCAAAATCTGGAACCTATATAGCTTCAGATAGGTCCTGGTTTTACTGTTCCCACATGACCCGGGTTGAACCCTGCGGTTTTTGAAAGAATAAAATCTTGTTTTGCACAAATGTGGAGAACAGCATGGCACTCTGAGCACAAAACGATTTTTTGAAATTAAGAGTGAGAATAAGTTCTCAACTGGGTATTGAGCCTACGACTGAACACAGCACACCACGACTCGACAACAAAGAGAAAGACAAGGTAAGACAACCTAAACAAATCTATAGACACCCGAAACGACTCAAAACAAGAATCGAGACAAACAAAACGACTGACACGACACACAGACATGTTCCAATGGCAAGAGACCTCTCAGTGCACGAGGAGCCAGTTTCTCCGGGTATTGTTTCCCACCCTTTCTCATTTGTGATTCTCACATCACTTGGCCCTCAGGCTCTGTTTTTCTGAAAAAGCCATTTTCCTCACTTTTTCTCTCCACGCACATCTCTCTATTCTTTAATCTCTCATTTTTTATCCCTCCCCTGGGTGGTTGGTGGAAAAACAAGAAGTTGTGGGCTCATGCCCAACGTTATCAGCTCGCGGCTATTTCCTTCGGTGACCTTTAGTCGATGCCCCGGATGAAGGAGTATTTTGATTCATTCCAATTCGTGCTTCGCACTCGACTTGATACTTCGCTGCTTGGAGGATAAGAGAGCTTTCAGCCCTTTGCTTGTTAGCTTCAGTTGTGCCCTTTTTTTCGGCAGGTATGGTGCCCTTTCTGGCAAGTGTGTTGATAAAGGGAAAAAGACAGAAAGCCTGACTCAACTGTGCCCCTAGTTCATCATTTTGACCAATTTTTTTGCTTTTGCTAAAACCATTTTAACGAAAATGAGAGTTAGATTAACACGCTTGTTCGATTTTCTGATTTGAAATCATGCAAGTCAGGTTATGAGCACTGAAAATTTTCCTTTTTTGGGTCCAAGAAATGGTCCAGTTTTGAAAAATAGAATACTTTTCGAGAAAATTAGTCAACCTCAGTAAAAATTCTCAAAAATTATTTTTGCAAATGGCCACTGCTTAACGAGCATGGAACCTTACTCTTGAGATGCACAACCTTAGATCCAAAGGAAAATTGCCCCTTGTCTGAACGGCACCGTATGGCAATGGGAAATTGCCCCCTTGTTTGAACAGCACCGCAGCACACTGTTCGGCAACGAAAGTTGGCCCTTGTTTGAATGGTGCCGCAGCGCACTGTATGGTAACGGAAAGTTGCCCCTTGTTTGAATGGTGTCGCAGCACATTGTAATCAGTCCTCAGAGTGACGATCACAACCAAACTCTCAGATACAGATAAGGCAAAGATGATCAAAACCACTACATGGACACAGTCGAATTTGAAGTGTTTTACAGCTGGACTTCAAAATGAAGTTGTCTACGTATCCCAAAGATGGGAATCAAGCCTTATGTAGTTCGGGGTTAAGGTACACTCGGGTATTAACCTCTCCTTTTGCGCTCTAACTTTTGCCAAGGCCGCCCTTTGTGGGTTTTCGGCCCAGCAAGCTATGTGCTTCTTTTTTTTTTTTTTTTTTTCTTTTTCATTTTTTTTTGTTCTTTTCTTTGCATTTTTCTTTTTTGTTTTTTTGTTCTTTTCTTTTTTTTTTTGTTCTTTTTCTTCTTTTCTTGCTCTAACTTTTGCCTGGGCCGCCCTTCCGGGTTTTCGGCCCAGCGAGCCTCTCAAGGGTAAAAGTATAGCTTTGTCCATGCCAAATGGTTTTGAGATCTCGAAGCCATCTGAATCCAGGAGAGTGGCTGTTGTTTGCTGATGATGTAGGAGTCCATCCAATGGGAGGCTGAATTGCCCCTAGTGTTGTGGATAGGAACTTGGCTCTCCTTCAGCAATACTTTCTTCTTTCCTCCCTTCTGGGATTTGGCATTCTTGCCGATCTTCGTTAGCTTGAGAAACATCCCAATTTTCTTGACTCTTCAAGTACATCTGACATTTTTTGCCCCTAGTTCGAGGGGTGCTTCTGATCCAGCTTTGCAAGCTTCCTTTGACTTTCTTGCCCCTGGTTCGTGGGCTGCTTCAAATCTGGCCACACAGGCCTCATACTGTGGTTGACTGTTGAACATTCTGAATCCAGGTTCACGGTTCGAAAGTAAAGGGGTCGAGTCTTGAGGCTGAGAGCGATCCTAAGCTGCACAATCTCAAGAGCGATTCCACACAGGTCTTCGCAAGACTGCGCAAAATATTTTTTGAAATCTTTTAAGAAAGCGACTAGTTGCTCGCGCTGAAGACAGTGTGGAACCCACCTGGATCAAGCCAGGATCTTTCTCAGTACCCACGTTAACAAACATGATCTCATTAATTAAGGGCTTAGCACGTCTCTCCTTCTCTCAATTGATCAAATTTTGCAAATCCCGAGGAATTCCTTCCTCTTTGTTTTCACCGCAGTGTTCAAAAAGAGTTTTTTTTTTTTTTTTTTTGAAAAATTTAGGTCGATGTAATGAATTCAAGGCACAAAAGAGCAGGTGAAATGCACTGTCGCTTCATTCAGAACTTCTGGCACAACTGGCACAAGGCAGAAGCGAATATAAGAATGTGAAAATCACTCCTGTTCATTCATAACTGTCGGCACAACTGGCTCCCTGGCAGAAACAGACTCAAAAGGAAACAAAAGGACAAACACAAAACAAAATAGTGATGCCCGAGATAACACCCCCAGAATCACCTGACTCTAACAAAACAGGACTGACTCGATACAACAAGACAGACCTGACCGACATAGTACAAAAAGACTACTTATATACAAGATAACAAAACTGACTGAATACCCATGTCAGAAAGTGCAAAACTAGCATTCGCAAATGCTCCAAAATGCGTGCCATACGCCACATCCAAAGTAAACTGAGCGCCGCCCGCAGGTGGACCAACTTCTGATCACATACTCACAGTATCCTCAAAATCTAACAACTCAGCAATGACAGACTTCGCTGAGGTAGGCGGGAGGATGACCTCATTGTCGATCAAATCCTGTACTTCATGATGAAGATGGAAACAGTTGTCGGTGCTATGACCGGTTTGCTGGTGGTACGCGCAGTACAAGGTAGCATCATGTGTGAGAGGGAGATTCTTCAGGAGAGACCGAGGCTCAAGGGGTTTAAGGTGCCCCCTTTCAGCAAGGATCTAGAGTGCCTTAGACAAAGGCATGTAGAGAGCATGAAAGACCCTGCGACCTCAAGGCAAGTACTTTGAAGTCTGAGAATTCTTGCTAGACGCACTAGCAAAAGGGTCGGCAGGCACTGCCTCGGCTTTCTGATAGTTCCCAAGTGTAGAGTTGGGAATGGAAGGAACTGTTCTGGCATGACGGGGCCTATCCCGATTTTCCACCTGGCGGGAACTCCCCTCGGTTGGAGTAGGGAAAGCATCATCCACAGTTTTAGCCACCACTGCGAATATTTGCTGTTTACTCAATCCTCCGGCTTTCAAAGCCTCGACTGCCCACAACAGTTGTTCAACGGGATCGGCATCTGTTCCCACCTTATTCTTACCTCTGGCCTCAGCTTGATCGAGGGTCTGGGTTGCTATATCAGAGCGAAACCTGGTTGTTGTGGCCATGTCATGGCCATAGCTTGAGACAGCCTCAGGTTGGCTGAGCTCGATCACAATTCGCCCCAATAGCGGGGGCTCTTGCAGTACGAAATTCCCGGCGTAGGATGTGGTTGGTGGCGAAGCCGACATTCCGTAGGCGAGATCAGCCACAGACCTCTGAAGGTCACCAATCATTCCCATCAATTCAAACGTGGTGGGCTCACGAGCTTGACACAACTAGGGCGTCCAGATCGGGTGTGTGACAGGTGACCTGGGCGGATGCGGTACATCAACATTGGTCTCATCCTGCAAGATGATTCCTTGGTCTAATGCGGCTGCCATAACCACAATTTCCTCTGAACTTTGCGTCATCATAAGTCCGCTGAATTAAATGGTGACTGACGGATTAGATGTCTATCTTGCCTCAGCAAAGGAGAACACTGGTTATTCTGTACTAAATCTCTGAACCCCCCCTGAAAGAGTAAACACGCAGCATTTCGGCCCAATCAGAACAGACACAAGCATAGCTGAATAACTATACTCTACTACTGATCACTGTTCTCCAAAATCACTGCCCCAAAAACTGAATCTGATACCCGCAGAAAACCTGGTTCCCAAAATACTGAACTGGTGCCCGCAGGCCTGATACCCACACTTGTGAACTGATACATGCATTCCTGTAGAGACGCACTCTAAAAGCACATAGCAAACAAGTGAGAGCCAAAACACCCCTATGTTGGGGTAGGGTTTCCCTATCTTATTTTGTTAGGAGCTAGGGTTTCACTACGCACGCAGCGGTTTCAAACAACCTATATCGGGTAAGCAACCTGTCCTAGTTTGGAATGGTCACTACGGATTCCGAATATGCACTAGGTCGAATGGTCGAAAGGGTGCCCCGGTAAAACCGGGGTTTGTGTTTCCATACTGGCAGAGCCCGTAACCGGTAAGCCTTATGGCACGCAGCCTCTGGCAAACCTCTCAGGAATAGCAGATGGCAAACACGGTGTCCTAGGCGCACCAATGCACATGCAATGCAAAGAAACACATAAGTGTAATCAAAACAAGATATCATGAGTT
Organism: Camellia granthamiana; assembly: GCA_036172215.1. Taxonomy (NCBI): domain Eukaryota; kingdom Viridiplantae; phylum Streptophyta; class Magnoliopsida; order Ericales; family Theaceae; genus Camellia; species Camellia granthamiana. The sequence goes on along the minus strand of CM069911.1, from coordinate 94,117,650 downwards.
CGAGTCAAGCTCTTTAATTCCCCAACAGAGTCGCCAGAAACTGTAGACGCGCCCTTGGGCCCCCTACAGTTCGGACTCGATTTGTGTCGGTTCTTAATCTGATCTTACAATGTGCAATGCAAGATTGATAGATCACCAAAGAGTCCAAATTCGGCAAATCATTTTTTGAAAACAGATTTTTTTTTGAAAGAAGTGCCAAACATGGACTGCTTTTCCAGATACAGAGTCGCCACCTAAATATTTATTTTGGAAAATTTAGGAAACCCTAACTCGTTGCCTAAGGCCACGTGTCCGTCATCACCAAAGTTGCCTCGGCTCGGGAACTTGGTTACGATTGAGGAAGGTCACTTCGTGAGCACCCCCGCTCGCTCGATCAAAGATCGGCCTCTACTAACCGTGATATCAAGTTTTGAAACATTGTGTGCTCTTATTCCGGTTATTAGCCTAGATTTACTATGTGATGCGCACAGCATACAAGTATAGACTTGATCGCCTGAATTGGAACAAAACATTTCATATTTATCTTTGAAAGTGGTTTGCTACTCGCAAGTAGGCTTAAAATGCGGATTTTGCCACCCTCGGGTGGGCTTAGAAAACATGGTTTTGCCACTATCTAGTGGGCTTAAAACTCACAGTCAATGCATTGTTCCAGTCCAAATAACCCAACATTCACCCACAGGCACTCAAGCAGTTATATCACATAAGCATATAGCCTCATGGTAAGCATGCTATCATGGCAGTCACTCACACACATGCAAGGATGCTAAAGCATAAATACTTACCGAGTACTCCAAGCCAAAACAGAAGCTAGGTTAGAAATCCATGCATGATCCTAACTATACAAAAATGCCTAATGCAACACATGCAAAAATGCAACTAAGATAGGCTCGGCTATTCTAAGATGGCATATGATGATGCTACAGCTAACACGTATTCAACTTCGGAATTGAAATACAATGCAGTTAGTATGATGCGCCGAGCCCGGGTGCATGCAAGACGGGTGAATGAACGCAAACATGCTATCATACTGTACGCTAATTGAAACATGCCCTAATCTAACCATGATAAGCTAGTAAATAAAAGGGAGAAAGATGTGGGGTTGGAAGACGTACATCACACACACGCACACTTACTACAATTGTGCCCTCGCCCGAAGGGTTCGAATAAATAATACAGTTCCAAATAAATAATACAGTCCGAATAAGTACAAAATCCTAATTAATTAACAAATTAATCTAGGAAAGCAAGTAAATTAGCATGCAACTCCATGGACCGCCTCAGCTCTGTTCCGAATGATGAATGATGCATGCTTGAGTTACTGTAGACAGCCTATTTTTGACCGTCCTCAAGACTTAGTTGTGCTTGTAAGTACACCCATTTGGCCGGTTCGATTGCTCGCCCAGCACTCGACTGTCGCTGTGGAACGTCGCCGTTTCTGGTTCGGGTTTTCAGAACCTTGTAACCTTTTTGTCTCATTTTTGGACCCTGACCTGGTCCTTTCAAGGTGGCCCCTGTGGTGCACTGCCGGCCATGGCATGGCACTACCAGCCATGGCTTGGCCCCTGCTGGCTATTTGTGAACACCTGCCGGCCTTCAGTGTGGCACTGCCGGCCATTGATGATGGCCGGCACCCCCCCTATTTCAGCTGGTTTCCGGGAAGATCTTTTGTACCAGCTGGATTCCTCATATCTGCCCTCCATACACGTGTATGGAGGGATCAAAGCCAAGAAAAACTTGTTCAAGAAGCTTTGACTTGGCTTTGCTCTATATAAGCAATAGCCTTCTTCCTTATACCAGGGTCTGAGTTTTTGAAGGGCAAAAAGCTTCCTTTCTCTCTATATTGCTTGTGGTTAAAGCTTGGAAGTTGGATTTCTTTGCATTTTTGCACTATACCTCATAGCACAAGACCTCCATCACTCATTCAAACACCTTGAGGCTGTCTCTCAAAGGTTGAAGCTTAGATTTTTGGACCAAAAGCTGCTGGAAAGATTGTTCTTCAAGGGTAAGCATACTTTTCCCCTAAACTAGTCTTTTCTTGCTTCATTTATAAGCTTTGGTTTCAAGCATTTTTGGGCTCCGACCCAAACTAGAATAATCATATTTTGAGCCCCTTTTCATGTTTGATCAAGGGTCTTTCTCTGTTTGAGGCTCCTCCTACCACTTGTCTCTTTATCCCTCTTTTAGGCCTTTTTCTTGTATGATAGTTTGGCCTTATTTGTGATCATTTTCGTGGCTTTCTATAAACTGAGAAGTGCTTATTTTGAGCCCCTCTTAAACTTTGTTGAAGGGCTCTTTGCCATTTTGGGGCCGGCTTCTGTCCTTGCCTTTATCTCTCCTTTTAGGGCCATTTTTGCATGGTAGATTAGCCCTATTTGTGTTCACTTTTGAGCTTTGATATAAACTGGAAAAGGTCTTCTTTTGACCTCCTCTTTGAGTTTGTTTAAGGTTCCATTTTTGTTTGGAGTCATCTCCCTCTTTGCATGCTTTATTTCTCCATGTTTTGAGCTATACATGTGAGCATTTGCATTGGCCTTGTTTTTGCCTCTTAGCCACTGAAATCCAGTGGATTTTAAGTGGCCTTGATGTGTTTTTGAGGACCAAAATTAGAGGGGGGTGACCCCCTCTCTCCTTGTCTTGTTGGGGATCTTTTAGGCCTTCCAAAGGGACCCTATTTTGCATGCATCAAAGTCTTGTTTCAGGCCTCATTTTGTGAGTTTTGAGGTCTTCCTTGGTGCTGTCCAAGGCCCTTTTGGCCATATTTTATGTCTATAATGCATGTGTAGACCAATCCCATTCAAGGCCTTTCAAAGAGGCCTTTCTTTGCATGTTTCTGCGTCACTTTCTAGGGTCAATTTGGTGAGTTTTGGGACTATCATATTTGATTTTCAAAGTTGTTTGTGCCATGCTTCATGTCTATCTTGTATGTGCTTAAGAATCCCTTGCATAGCCCTCTAAAGGAGTTCATCATTTTTGCATGTATTGGCTTCATTTCAGTGGTTATTTGGGCATATTTTCACATGTTTAGTTCACTGATTTTTGTTGGTTTGATGAGTTCTTACCTGCTTCATACACTTGCCATGTAAACCATGTTTACTAGTCAAAATTGCATGCTAATTTAAGCCATCTTGCTAGCACTTTTTGGCCTTGCTTTAAACTGGAAAAGTCCATGTTTTGGGACTGCCTTGACTCTGTCTTCATACTTCATATTCAAATAATGCATGTTTTGTATAGCTGTAAGTCATTCCATGTGCCTAGTTTTGAGTTTCGGGTCTCACTCATGCATCGGGTGCCATGTTTTCATGATTCGGGGCTGTTCAGCATCATATTTCAGTGCTGAAATTTGCTTGTTTGCATATCATGTTCCATGCCTTACCATGCTTTGGTAGAGTGGCATTCGTGCCTTAGGTTCGGTCATCGGTTTGCGTGCACGCGTGTACGCATTTCGAGTGTCTCATTTTCATCTAATGGCCTCCTATGTGAGTGTGGCTGAGGTCCACTTGTATTGGTGTAAGCCCATTATGCATTGTGTATGCCATTTCAATTCATAGCATTGTGTATGCCATGTTGCATCTAGCATTGTGTATGCCATTTCATTTCAAAGCATTGTGCATGATAGGTTGTATCTTAGTTGCATTCATGCATGCCATGCATATTGCATTATGCTTGGGATAGGAGTTAGCCCAAGCACGGGAAACGAGGTACGTTTCGTACTCCGGGTGACGGAACGTGTCTCAATTCCCCGGTCGCCGACACTTTGGATTATCCATGACGGAGTCTCGGTCTTGTTGTGTTTATACGTGCGTTCATTTCATATTGAGTCGTGCAAATCGACTTCTCGGCCATCATGCATCGATATGCGTGATTGGTGGCACGAGGATCGATGACTACACTCCCTGAAGAGTAGTCGTGCATACATATGTGAAAATACATTGCTATGCCCCTTTTCTGCTCTCTATTGCAGCAAATCAAGAATCAGCAGCCTTCCGGAGCATGGCACACATTTCAAGAACAACTGCAAATAGAGGCTAATCGGGGCATCGCAGTGGATTTCCGCGCAAGGCAACTCAAAAACATGCATCATCCATCATCCGGAGCAGAGCCGAGGCAGTCCCTAGCTTGCATGCTAGTTTACCTGCTTTTCTAGATTAATTGTTAATTAATTAGGGTTTTGTATTTATTCGGACTTTAATAATTTATTCGGGACTGTATTATTTATTCGGACCCTCCGAGGAGGGCAATTTTGTAATAAGTGTGCGTGTGTGTGATATATGTCTTCCAACCCCACGTCTTTCTCCCTTTTATTTACCAGCTTACGATGGTTAGATTAGGGCATGTTTCAATTAGCATACAGTATGATAGCATGTTTGCATTCATTCATCTGTCTTGCATGCACCGGGCTCGGCGCATTATACTAACTGTATCTGTATTTCAATTCCAAGTTGAATACATGTTAGCTGTAGCATTTCACATGCCATGTTTAGAATAGCCGAGCCTGCTATAGTGGCATTTTGCATGTGTTGCATTAGGCATTTCTGTATAGTTAAGATCATGCATTGATTTCTAACTGATTTCTATTTTGGCTCGGAGTACTCGGTGAGTGTTATGCTTTAGCATCTTGCATGAGTGTGAGTGTTGCCATGTTAGCATGCTTGCCATGAGGCTAATTGCTTGTTTGCTATATCTGCCTGAATGCCAGTGGATGGAGGTCTTTTTGTCTGGATTGGGACAAATTCAACGAAACTCTTTTCCTAAGCCCACTGAGGTGGCAAAATATCCTTTTCCTAAGCCCACTGAGGTGCAAAATCTCTTTGTTTTTACTAAGCCCATTGAGGTGGCAAAATCTCTTTTCCTAAGCCCACTCGTGAAGTGGCAAATTCATATTATTTTCCAAAATCAACCGTGAGTTGAATTTGTTCCAATTCCTACGATTTGGTCTATAATTGTATGCTGTGTGCATCACGTAGTAAATCTAGGCTAATAACCGGAATAAGAACACACAATGTTTTCAAAACTAGATATCATGGTTAGTAGAGGCCGATCTTTGATCGGGCGAGAAGGGGTGCTCATAGCTGACCTTCCCCAATCGTACCCAAGTTCCCGAGCCGAGGCAACTTTGGTGATGACGGACACGTGGCCTTAGGCAGCGAGTCAGGGTTTCCTAAATTTTCCAAAATAAAATATTTAGGTGGCGACTCTGTATCTGGCAAAGCAGTTCATGTTTGGCACTTCTTTCAAAAAAATCTATTTTCTCAAAACGATTTGCCGGATTTGGACTCTTTGGTTCATATTAAGAACCGTGACAATTTGAGTCCGAACTGTAGTAGACCCACAAACGAACAGAACGGGGACTCACCCTCCCGGGGCATTCGGGGACGTCTACAGTTTCTGGCGACTCTGCTAGGGATTTAGAGAACTTGACTCGAACTCATGATATCTTGTTTTAGCTACACTTATGTGTTTCTTTGCATTGCATTTGCATTGGTGCGCCTAGGACATCGTGTTTGCCATCTGCTATTCCTGAACGGTTTGCCGGAGGCTTGTCTTGTCAAGGCATGACCATAAGGCTGACCGGTTGTGGGCTCTGCCAGTATGGGAACACAAACCCCGGTTTTACCGGGGCACCCTTTTGACCATTCGACCTAGTGCATATCGAAATCTATAGTGACCATTCCAAACTAGGACAGGTTGCTTACCCGATTTTAGGTTGTTTGAAACCGCTGCGTGCGTAGTGAAACCCTACCTCCTGACAAAAAAGGACAGGGAAACCCTACCCCAACATAGGGGTGTTTTGGCTCTCACTTGCTTATTATGTGCTTTAGAGTGCGTCTCTACAGGGAATGCATGTATTAGTTTGCAAGTTTGGGCATCAGGCCTGCGGGCACCAGTTCAGTATTTTGGGATTCAGTTTACCTGAGGGTATCAGATTTGAGGCTGAATTTTGGGGGCAGAATTCAGTAGAGGGCACAGTCCATCCTGCTACACTCGTATCTGTTTTGGTGAAGTTGAGCTGAGGTGCTGTCTGTTTTCTCTTTTGCTAGGGTTAGTCCTGGAACCATAGCTTCAGAAGGCTCCGATTTCCCCCGAGGTTCATCGAACTTGTGCTGATAGACTTTGTCAGGTCAGAGATTCAGTTCAAGGGCAATCAGTGTTCCTTTGCCAGAGGCGGGGTAAAAGGGCCAGTCAGGCACAAATCACCAGTTCAGCAGTTACCAGATTAGTGGCCCCTATCCACCCCACCAGTGAATAGTCGGGCTGAGGTCTCAGTTTCTACTGTAGGGATAGATACCAGTCAGTTAGATGGATCAGCAGAACACATCAGGGATGGAGGCAATGATGCGCCAGATGCAAGAAAGTATGAAACTCATGCAGCAAGATGCTGTTCGCCAAGCTGAATTCGCCAAACAGCAGGCTGCGGTCATGGCCCAACAGGCAGAGCTAATCACCAGATTGCAACAGCAAAATGGAGCATCTGCTTCGCATCAAGCTCCCCCCCTCCACCACCAGTAGATCCAATACCCGGGGAGACGCCAAATGTCCAGGAAGGTACGGACATTCCGACAGGGCCGGCTCCGCCCCCAATCTTACCCCAGCTGTCTAAAGCACCAATCAACCCACCGGACTCTCCCTTTGAGTTCGAGCAACCTTGAAAAGTTGTTCAAGAAATCCCAGGGGGTAAAGTCCATCCCGGACATTGAGGACATTGACGCAGCTGTGACACTGCCGGACAGGTTCAAAATGCCTCACATCGACCGTTTTGACGGGTCGGGAGATCCCATGGTCCACCTGAGTTTGTTTTCAGATGTTCTGCGCCCGATGGGCTTGACAAGATTACAGAAGCTTTCCCTTTTTGGCAGAACCCTGTCGGGTATTGCGGCTATCTGGTACGCCAAATTGGAGGATTCAGTGAAACAAAGCTGGGAGGAGATGGCCGAGGCCTTCGTCGCACAATATTCATACAATACCCAAATCGAGATTACGACCCGTGATCTTGAGACGACAAGGCAGGAGCCTAAGGAGAGCTTCTCAGAATTCGTTGCCCGCTGGAGGGCCAAAGCCTCAATGATGACCATTAGGCCAACGGATAAGGATCAAATACGGATGGTTGTGCGCAACCTCCAGCCCAAACTAATGCAGAAAATGATCGTGCTCCCCTTCCCTACCTTTTCAGATTTGCATGAGATGGGAGTACAGATTGAGGATGCTATGAAGCAGGGCCTCATTGACCAGGAGAAGGAGCAGCCCAGGAGGGCGTTTTCCCGCAGTTCGAATGCGACCACCAGTGATGATGCAGCTGCAAGATCTTTTGAAGTGGGCATGGTCGCCACCACCACACCAAGAGCAGCCACCCCCTTTGTTGGTGCATCCACTTCAAACCCCCGAACTTCAGACTATTTACCTCGAGGCAAGAGGGTTTTCACCCCACTCTATATGTCTTTGTCTAAAGCCCTGGGGGTCCTACTCAGGAAAGGACATCTGAAACCGTTAGAGCAACGGCCTCTATCCGATCCTCTCCCTCCAAAGCATGACCCGACTAAGTACTGTGCTTTCCATCAACAAACCGGTCATGACACCGACAGTTGCGTCCGTCTCCGCCACGAGATACAAAATTTGATTGACAACGGGGTCATCCCCGCACCAGGTCCTGCAAAGTCTATCGACACTTGATCAGTGAACTTGTGGGGGATAATGTGATGTGATCGAGGGATGAACCACCTGCGGACGGCACTCAGTTTACTCGAGATATGGCGTATGGCACGCACTGTTTTGAGCATTTGTGAATGCTGGGTTTTGTACGTTCTGGCTTGGGTATTGAGTCAGTTCTGTTGTTTTGTTTTGAGTCTGTCTCTTTGTTTTGAGTCAGTCTTTTCATATTGAGTCAGTCGGGTCTGTCTTGTTGTATCGAGTCAGTCCTGTTTTGTTAAGAGTCGGGTGATTTCGGGGATGTTACCTCAAATATCACTTGCTTGTTTTGTGTTTGTCTTTTTGTTTTTTTTTGAGTCTGTTTCTGCCACGGAGCCAGTTGTGCCAACAGATCTCGACGAAACAGCAGTGATTTTCACACTCTTGTATTTGCTTCGGCCGTGCGCCAGTTGTGCCAGAAAATTTGAATCAAACGGCAGTACTTTTCACCTACTTTTCTGTGCCTTGAATTCATTGCATTGACCAAAGTTTTTCAAAACTTTTTGAACACTGCGGTGAAAAGAAAGAGGAAGGAATTCCTCGGGATTTGAAAATTTTTTTTGATCAATTAAGAGAAAGAGAGGCACGCTAAGCCCTTAATGAATGAAATCATGCTTGTTAATGTGAGTACTGAGAAGGATCCTGGCTCGATCCAGATTGGTTCTACACTGTCTTCAGCGCGAGCGATTTGTCGCTTTCTTAAAAACTTTCAAAAAATGTTTTGCGCGGTCCTGCGAGGACATGTGTGGAATCACTTTTGAGATTGTGCAGCTTAGGATCGCTCTCAACCCTGAGACTTAACTCCTCATTTTCGAACCTTGAACTTGAATTCAGAACATTCAACGGTCAACTACAATGTGAGGCCTGAGTGGCCAGATTCAAAGCAGCCCATGAATTAGTGGCAAGAAAATCAGATCAAGAAGACCAGATGTCACCAAAAACAGCTTGCGAAGCTAGGTCGGAAGCACCCTTCAAACTAGGGGCAAAGATGTCAGATGTGCTCGAAGAGCCGAAGATGAGTCCTCTTGCAAATCAACAGCCACTCTCTTGATACGGATGACTTCAAAACCCTACAACCATTTGGCATGGACCAAGCTACACTTTTACCCTTTGAGAGGCTCGCTGGGTCGAAAACCCAGAAGGGCGACCCAGGCAAAAGTTAGAGCGAGACAAAAAAAAATATACAAAAAATGCAAAAAGAAAAGAAAAAGAAAAATGCAAAAAAGGAAGAAGAAAAAGGAATGAAAAGAATATAAAAAAAAAAGAAAGAAAGAAGAACAAAGCTCGCAAGGTCGAAAACCCGCGACGGGCGCCTTGGCAAAAGTTAGAGCGCAAAAGGAGAGGTTAATACACGAGTGTACCTTAACCCCGAACTACGTAAGGCTTGATTCCCATCTTTGGGATACGTAGGCAACTTCATCCTGAAGTCCAGCCATAAAACACTTCAATTTGATTGTGTCCATGCGATGGTTCTGGTCATCTTTGCTTTCTCTGAATCCGAGAATTTGGTTGTGTTCGTCACTCTGAGGACTGACTACAATGCGCTGCGGTGCTATCCAAACAAGAGGCAACTTTCCGTTGCCATTCAATGCGCTGCGGTGCCATTCAAACAAGGGATAACTTTCCGTTGCCATTCAATGCGCCACGGTGCAAGGGGCAACTTTCCGTTGCCATACAGCTTTCTTCAAGCACGGGGCAGTTTTCCTTTGGATCCGAGGTTGTGCATCTCAGGAGTAGGTTTCATGCTCGTTGAGCAATGGCCGTTTGCAAAAATAGTTTTTGAGGATTTTTACTGAGGTTGACTAATTCTCTCGAAAATTATTTCATTTTTTCCAAAACTGGACCATTTCTTGGACCCAAAAAATAAAAAATTTCAGTGCTCATAGCCTGACTTGCATGATTTTAAATCAAAAAATTGAACAAGCATGTTAATCTAACTCTCATTTTTGGTCAAAATTGTTTTAGTAGAAAGCCAAAAATAAAAAAAAAATGGTCGAAATGATGAACTAGGGGCACAGTTGAGTCAGGTGTTCTGTCTTTTTCCCATTGTCAACATACTCGCCAGAAAGGGCACCATACTTGCTAAGAAAGACACTCTACTGGCCAGAAGAGGGCATAACTGAAGCTAACAGCAAAATGGTAGAAAGCTCTCACATCCTCCAAGCAATGAGGTATCAAGCCAAGTACGAAGCACGAACTGGAATGGGGCCAGATATTCTACTCTCTCATCTGGACAGATCTGATCATGTCCAAACTCCCCAGCAGAGCACCATCGACCGATGTCAGCTGCAGATTTGCTACACACCCAGTTATAGCGCAACCCCTCTGTGGGAGAAACTCACTGTTGTGAGCAGAAGAAGAAGAATCTAGCGGAATGCTAGGGGCAAGACCCCGCAACTTTCTATTTATCTATCAACCACCCAGAGGAGGGATAAAAAAAGAGAGATTGAAGAATAGAGAGATGTGCGCTGAGAGAAAAAGTGAGAAAAGGGTTTTTTCAGAAAAACAGAGCCTGAGGGCCGAGTGATGTGAGAATCACAAATGAGAAAGGGTGGGAATAATACCCGGAGAAACTGGCTCCTCGTGCACTAAGAGGTCTCTCGTCTTTGTAACACGTTGGTGTGTCATGTCTCTTGTTTTGTTTGTCTCGATTCTTGTTTTGAGTCGTTCCGAGCGTGTCTCGATGTGTTTAGGTTGTCTACCTTTTGTTTTTTTTGTTGTTGAGTCTTTTTCACCATGTTCAGTCGTAGGCTCAATACCTGGTCGAAAACTCATCTCTCAATTTCAAAAATAAAATCGTTTTGTGCTCAAAGTGCTGTGCCATTCTTCACGTTTGTGCAAAACAAGATTCGTTCTTTCATAAAACCGCACGGTTCAACCCAGGTCATGTGAGAACAGTAAAACCAGGACCTATTTGAAGCTATATGGGTTCCAGACTGCAAAGCAAAAGAAAAGAGGGAAAATCGAAGCATCTGAGTGTGTTTCACCTTCAGTAAATTCTGTGACTGTACTCCGGATGTACCTCCTCAGGCCTTGTCACTACTCTGAAGTATGAGTGTATCTCGGCCCCAAGCTTAAGCCTACTCCAAGTCAGAATGGCAATTAAAGCAGCAGCAGATGTTATCTCTCTCTGGTATGAACAGGGTGTGCCCGTTTTTTTTTTTTTTTTTTTGAGCTGAGTATGTTGCAAACCCCTTCGAAAGGTAAATCGGAGGTCGCGATTGAATTTGGTCTCGTTAAGGCTTGTATTCCCTTATTCGGCATTTTGTTTCAAATATGCGTTGTCACGCACGCTCCATTTGCATCGTGATGCACGTTCCAATTGCATTGTTATGCACCCACTTCACTTGCATCGTGATGCACGTTCCAATTGCATTGTTATGCACCCACTTCACTAGCATTGTTATACCCATTCATTGCATTGATTATGCACATCTATCTCGCATTGTTATGCTCATTACTTGCATTGTTATGCACCATTTCACTTGCCATTATCATTCTTTCTCCTTGCGCGTGCGACGGGTTAGACCTCCTTTAGTTTAGAGCATTTGGAACACGTTCCAATGCCCGCATCTTTTATTCTGAAACACCGGGATACGTCCCTACGTTTCTCTCTCCTTTCGAAACATCGGGATACGTCCCTACGTTTCTCTCTTCCTTTCGAAACACCGGGATACGTCCCTACGTTTCTCTCTCTTTTCGAAACACCGGGATACGTCCCTACGTTTCTCTCTCTTTTTGAAACACCGGGATACGTCCCTACATTTCTCCCTCTTTCGGAACACCGGGATACGTCCCTATGTTTCTCATTCCTTGCGGAACACCGGGATACGTCCCTATGTTTCACATTCCTTGCGGAACACCGGGATACGTCCCTATGTTTCTCTTTCCTTCCGAAACACCGGGATACGACCCTACGTCTCTCCTTCCTTCTAACCATTGGGATACGTCCCTAATCACTGGGATACGTCCCTAAACACTGGGATACGTCCCTAACTATTGGGATACGTTAATCACTGGGATACGTCCCTAAACACTGGGATACGTCCCTAACCATTGGGATACGTCCCTAATCACTGCGATACGTCCCTAAACACTGGGATACGTCCATAATCACTGCGATACGTCCCTAAACACTGGGATACGTCCCTAACCATTGGGATACGTCCCTAATCACTGGGATACGTCCCTAAACACTGGGATACGTCCCTAACCACCGGGATACGTCCCTAACCACCGGGATGCGTCCCTAAACTTTGGGATACGTCCCTAAACACCGGGATATGTCCCTATGTTCCCTCTCTCTTTGGTTAAGAGCATTTGGAATACGTTCCAATGCTTATACCATTCCGAAACACTAGGACACTGGGATAAGTCCCTATGTTTCTCTCTTTGTTCCTTCCTCACACGATTTCAGCGTGTTTGGAATTTGACTTAGGTTGCGCCGTATGCGCTCCTGGTTGTTTGTTTTGGACCTCCCCTCATGATTCCGGCATGGTTGGAATTTGTCACCATTTGCATCTTTACTATCATAGCATTTCATTCGCGCTATCTTGCGCACCTTACCTGAGCTTGTTGGTACATTGCATTGTTTTGAATACAAACCGGCTTCGCGAAAGCGTGTAAGTCCAATTACAAACTGGCTGCGCGAAAGCGTGTAAGTCCAATTACAAACCGGCTTCGCGTAGCGTATAAGTCCAATTATCAAATCTTGCATCTTGCATATCATTTGCATTTTGCCCCAGCCTTCGGGCGCATCTCCGCATGCTTATACTAATTGTTTGTCTGAGTCTTCGGCCTTGTCAAAAATGGGTCGTCTCTGGGCTTTGACAATCACTCTCGTCATTGTTATGACTTCTGAGTTCTGTCAAAGAGGGGCAACACTGTAGACACCCCATTTTTTACCATCCTCAAGACTTAGTTGTGCTTGTAGGTACACCCATTTGGCCGGTTCGATTGCTCGCCCAGCACTCGACTGTCGCAGCGAAACGTCGCCGTTTCTGGTTCGGGTTTTCAGAACCTTGTATCCTTTTTGTCTCATTTTTGGACCATGACCTGGTCCTTTCAGGGTGGCCCCTGTGGTGCACTGCCGGCCATGGCATGGCACTGCCAGCCATGGCTTGGCCCCTGCCGGCTATTTGTGAACACCTGCCGGCCATCAGTGTGGCACTGCCGGCCGTTGATGATGGCCGGCACCCCCCCTATTTCAGCTGGTCTCCAGAAAGATCTTTTGTACCAGCTGGATTCCTCATATCTGCCCTCCATACACGTATGGAGGGATCAAAGCCAAGAAAAGCTTGTTCAAGAAGCTTTGGCTTGGCTTTGCTCTATATAAGCAATAGCCTTCTTCCTTATACCAGGGTCTGAGTTTTTGAAGGGCAAAAAGCTTCCTTTCTCTCTATATTGCTTGTGGTTAAAGCTTGGAAGTTGGATTTCTTTGCATTTTTGCACTATACCTCATAGCACATGACCTCCATCACTCATTCAAACACCTTGAGGCTGTCTCTCAGAGGTTGGAAGCTTAGATTTTTGGACCAAAAGCTGCTGGAAAGATTGTTCTTCAAGGGTAAGCATACTTTTCCCCTAAACTAGTCTTTTCTTGGTTCATTTATAAGCTTTGCTTTCAAGCATTTTTGGGCTCCAACCCAAACTAGAAATGATCATATTTTGATCTCCTTTTCATGTTTGATCAAGGGTCTTTCTCTGTTTGAGGCCTCCTCCTACCACTTGTCTCTTTATCCCTCTTTTAGGCCTTTTTCTTGTATGATAGTTTGGCCTTATTTGTGATCATTTTCGTGGCTTGCTATAAACTGAGAAGTTCCTTATTTTGAGCCCCTCTTAAACTTTGTTGAAGGGCTCTTTGCCATTTTGGGCCGGCTTCTGTCCCTTGCCTTTATCTCTCCTTTTAGGGCCATTTTTGCATGGTAGATTAGCCCTATTTTTGTTCACTTTTGAGCTTTGATATAAACTGGAAAAGGTCTTTTTTTGACCTCCTCTTTAAGTTTGTTTAAGGTTCCATTTTTGTTTGGAGTCATCTCCCTCTTTGCATGCTTTATTTCTCCATGTTTTGAGCTATACATGTGAGCATTTGCATTGGCCTTGTTTTGGCCTCTTAGCCACTGAAATCTAGTGGATTTTAAGTGGCCTTGATGTGTTTTTGAGGACCAAAATTAGAGGGGGGTGACCCCCTCTCTCCTTGTCTTGTTTGGGGATCTTTTAGGCCTTCCAAAGGGACCCTATTTTGCATGTATCAAAGTCTTGTTTCAGGCCTCATTCTGTGAGTTTTGAGGTCTTCCTTGGTGCTGTCCAAGGCCCTTTTGGCCATATTTTATGTCTATGATGCATGTGTAGACCAATCCCATTCAAGGCCTTTCAAAGAGGCCTTTCTTTGCATGTTTCTGAGTCACTTTCTAGGGTCAATTTGGTGAGTTTTGGGACTATCATATTTGATTTTCAGAGTTGTTTGTGCCATGCTTCATGTCTATCTTGTATGTGCTTAAGAATCCCTTGCATAGCCCTCTAAAGGAGTTCATCATTTTTGTATGTATTGGCTTCATTTCAGTGGTTATTTGGGCATATTTTCACATCTTTAGTTCACTGATTTTTGTTGGTTTGATGAGTTCTTACCTGCTTCATACACTTGCCATGTAAACCATGTTTACTAGTCAAAATTGCATGCTAATTTAAGCCATCTTGCTAGCACTTTTTGGCCTTGCTTTAAACTGGAAAAGTCCATGTTTTGGGACTGCCTTGACTCTGTCTTCATACTTCATATTCAAATAATGCATGTTTTGTATAGCTGTAAGTCATTCCATGTGCCTAGTTTTGAGTTTCGGGTCTCACCTCATGCATCGGGTGCCATGTTTTCATGATTCGGGGCTGTTCAGCATCATATTTCAGTGCTGAAATTTGCTTGTTTGCATACCATGTTCCATGCCTTACCATGCTTTGGTAGAGTGGCATTCGTGCCTTAGGTTCGATCCTCGGTTTGCGTGCACGCGTGTACGTATTTCGAGTGTCTCATTTTCATCTAATGGCCTCCTATGTGAGTGTGGCTGAGGTCCACTTGTATTGGTGTAAGCCCATTATGCATTGTGTATGCCATTTCAATTCATAGCATTGTGTATGCCATATTGCATCTACCATTGTGTATGCCATTTCATTTCAAAGCATTGTGCATGATAGGTTGTATCTTAGTTGCATTCATGCATGCCATGCATATTGCATTATGCTTGGGATAGGAGTTAGCCCAAGCACGGAAAATGAGGTACGTTTCGTACTCCGAGTGACGGAACGTGTCTCAATTCCCCGGTCGCCGACACTCTGGATCATCCATGACGGAGTCTCGGTCTTGTTGTGTTTATACGTGCATTCATTTCATATTGAGTCGTGCAAATCGACTTCTCGGCCATCATGCATCGATATGCGTGATTGGTGGCATGAGGATCGATGACTACACTCCTTGAAGAGTAGTCGTGCATACATATGTGAAAATACATTGCTATGTCCCTTTTCTGCTCTCTGTTGCAGCAAATCAAGAATCAGCAGCCTTCCGGAGCTTGGCACGCATTTCAAGAACAACTGCAAATAGAGGCTAATCAGGGCATCGCAGTGGATTTCCGCGCAAGGCAACTCAAAACATGTATCATCCATCATCCGGAGCAGAGCCGAGGCAGTCCCTAGCTTGCATGCTAGTTTACCTGCTTTTCTAGATTAATTTGTTAATTAATTAGGGTTTTGTATTTATTCGGACTTTAATAATTTATTCGGGACTGTATTATTTATTCGGACCCTCCGAGGAAGGCAATTTTGTAATAAGTGTGCGTGTGTGTGATATATGTCTTCCAACCCCACGTCTTTCTCCCTTTTATTTACCAGCTTACGATGGTTAGATTAGGGCATGTTTCAATTAGCATACAGTATGATAGCATGTTTGCATTCATTCATCTGTCTTGCATGCACCGGGCTCGGCGCATTATACTAACTGTATCTGTATTTCAATTCCAAGTTGAATACATGTTAGCTGTAGCATTTCACATGCCATGTTTAGAATAGCCGAGCCTGCTATAGTGGCATTTTGCATGTGTTGCATTAGGCATTTCTGTATAGTTAAGATCATGCATTGATTTCTAACTGATTTCTATTTTGGCTCGGAGTACTCGGTGAGTGTTATGCTTTAGCATCTTGCATGAGTGTGAGTGTTGCCATGTTAGCATGCTTGCCATGAGGCTAATTGCTTGTTTGCTATATCTGCCTGAATGCCAGTGGATGGAGGTCTTTTTGTCTGGATTGGGACAAATTCAACGAAACTCTTTTCCTAAGCCCACTGAGGTGGCAAAATATCCTTTTCCTAAGCCCACTGAGGTGGCAAAATCTCTTTGTTTTTACTAAGCCCATTGAGGTGGCAAAATCTCTTTTCCTAAGCCCACTCGTGAAGTGGCAAATTCATATTATTTTCCGAAATCAACCGTGAGTTGAATTTGTTCCAATTCCTACGATTTGGTCTATAATTGTATGCTGTGTGCATCACGTAGTAAATCTAGGCTAATAACCGGAATAAGAACACACAATGTTTTCAAAACTAGATATCATGGTTAGTAGAGGCCGATCTTTGATCGGGCGAGAGGGGGTGCTCATAGCTGACCTTCCCCAATCGTACCCAAGTTCCCAAGCCGAGGCAACTTTGGTGATGACGGACACGTGGCCTTAGGCAGCGAGTCAGGGTTTCCTAAATTTCCCAAAATAAAATATTTAGGTGGCGACTCTGTATCTGGCAAAGCAGTCCATGTTTGGCACTTCATTCAAAAAAATCTGTTTTCTCAAAACGATTTGCCGGATTTGGACTCTTTGGTTCAGATTAAGAACCGTGACAATTTGAGTCCGAACTATAGTAGACCCACAAACGAACAGAACGGGGGACTCACCCTCCCGGGACATTCAGGGACGTCTACAGTTACCCGCGCGCGGAAATCCATTGCGATGCCCCGATTCGCCTATGTTTGCAATTAATCCCGGAATGCTGTGCGAAGCTCCAGAAGGCTGTTGATTTCTGATTTGCTGCAACAGAGAGCAACAAAGGGCATGGCAAAGTATTTTCACATATATATGCATGACCTCGATCCTCGTGCCACCAATCACGCATATCGATGCATGATGGCCGAGGAGTCGAATTGCACGACTCGATGTGAAATGAATGCATATATAAACACAACAAGACCTAAACTCCATCATGGGTAATCCGGAGTGTCGGCGACCGGGAATTGAGACACGTTCCGTCACTCGGAGTACGAAACGTCCCTCGTTTCCCATGCTTGGGCTAACTCCTATCCCAAACACAATGCAAATGAGATGGTATACGCAATGCGACTAACATACAACCTAGTATATGCAATGCTATGAAATGGCATACACAATGCTCGATGTAACATGACATACACAATGCTCTAACATACAACCTAGCATACGCAATGCTATGGATGGAAATAGCATACACAATGCACGATGGACTTACACCAACATGAGTGGACCTCAGTCATACTCACATCAGTAGCCATAAGATGAAAAATGAGACAACCGAAATGCGTGCACACATGTACGCATACCGAGGACCGAACTTAAGGCATAAAATGCCACTCTACCACAGCATGGCAAGGATGAAGCATGGCATTCAAACATGTAAATTTCAGTACTGAAACATGGTGCTAAATGATTCCGAATCATGCAAATATGTCACACAATGCATGCTATAGGCCCCGAAACTCAAAACTAGGCACATGTATTGAACCATAACCATGCAAAGCAAGCATTATTTGACCATGAAGCACAAAGATAGAGCCAAGGCAGTCCCAAAATATGCACATTTCTAGTTTAAAGCATGACCAAAAAATGCTAACATGATGGGCTAAAACAACATGCAACATTGGCTTGCAAGCATGGTTTACATGGCATGTATATGAAGCGTATGAGAACTCATCAAACCAGCAAAAAATAGTGAATAAAACATGTCAAAATATGCCCAAATAACCACTGAAATGCAGCCAACATGTGCAAAAATGATGAGCTCCTTTGAAAGGGCATGCAAGGGGTTACTCAACACATATATGATGGACACTTAGCATAGCAAAACCAACTGTGGAAATCAAATATGACAGCCCTAAAACTCACCAAAAAGGGCCTGAAATTGATCAATAAAGCATACAATGAAAGGCCCTCTTAAAAGGCCTCGAGGAGGATTGCTCTATACATGCATCATAGACATAAAATATGACCAAAGAGGCACCGGAAAGAGTCAAGGAAGACCTTAGAACTCACAAAATAGAGCCTGGAATGTGACTTTACAACATACAAAATAGAGCCCCTTTGGAAGGCCAATCATGCTAGTAAAGAGAATGAGGGGTGAGAGGGTCACCCCTCTATGATTTCAAAGCTCAAAACCACATCAAAGCCACTGAAAATCCATTGGATTTTAGTGGCTAAGAGGTCAAAACAAGGCCAATGCAAATGCTCTAATGTATGGCTCAAAGCATGTGGAAATGAAGCATGCAAGGAAGGAGATGACTCCAAACAGAAAAGTGACCTCAAACAAACTTAAAGATGAGGTCAAAAAAAGACTTTTTCCAGTTTATGTCAAATCTCAAAAGTGTTCACAAGTAAGGCTAAAATATGATGCAAAAATAGCCCTAAAAGAGAGATAGAGGGTAAGGGGAAGTAGATGGCCTCAAACAGCAAAGAGTCCTTCAACAAAGTTGAATAGGGGCTCAAAATAAGACACTTTACAGTTTGGCTCGAAGTCCATAAATGCTCACAAATAAGGCTAATATATCATGCAAGATAAGCCCTAAAAGAGAGATAAAGCACAAAGGGGGAGTAGAAGACCTCAAACAGAAAAAAGTTCTGAACCAAACATGAAGATGAGCTCAGAATAAGACTATTTTCAGTTCAGGTCGAAGCCCAGAAATGCTTGCAAATAAGGCTAATCAATCATGCAAAATAGGGCAAGAAAAGGGGAAATAGGGACTCACCCTTGAATAGCAGATTTCCAGCAACTTTTGGTCCAAGATTCTGAGCTTTCAACCTCTGCAAATGGCCTCCAAGTTGCTAGAATGGAGTGTGGAGGTGGTAGGCTATGAGTTGGTGTGTAAATGGTGCAAGGTCAATGGTGTTTTGAAGCTTGGATGAGAGAGATATGGAGAATTGTATACCAATGCCCCAGCTAATTTTCTAACCCTTAGAAATGAAGCTCAAGTGTTGGCTTTATAGAGGAGAGAAGCCAAAAAAGAGGGGGGGAAAAACCAATTCAAATGGCCCTCCAAAAGGACAGACCCTCGGACAGAGGGTCTGGTGCAAAACAGCTCGCACAGCTGGAATGCACCAGGAGGGACAAAAATGGCCGGCCAGGTTCAAAAGGGCCAGGTGGCCGGCCGACCACCTCCCCTGGTCGGCCGACCAGGGGTCAAAGAGGTCAACCAGAATTGCTGGTCGGCCACCCCAAAAAGGTGGCCTCCCAGATGAGTGCAACACAGCTGTATGGTCAAAACCCAGAAAATGTGAACCAGGAGAGAGAAAAACCAGCTTTTTAGAGGGGTTCAAAAGGGTCAAGAACAATTGTTGGTCGGCCTACCCATATTGGTGGCCTCCCAGGTGTGTACAACACAATGATGTGGTGGAAAATCAGAAAAAGTGGCTCGGGAGTGGGAAAAAACAGCTTCCTAGTGAAGAAAACGGGCGATGAAGAGCGATGAAGAAATAAAACTGGTTTTTCAGAAAAATTGCTGGTCTCTCACCCTCCTACAACCTTTCTAACAATGAAAATAAGGTACCTGCCAAAAATGGACCAAGACGGATGCAAAACGAAGGTTCGGGGGCCGAAACACGAAGTTTGGGGCCCCGAAAACAGGCTGTTAGGCACCGAAAGTGGCGTTCGACTAGGGAGTTGGTCTCTCGCGCCACAGTGTCCCTCAAAAGGGAGAAAACAAGGTGTGTGCCAAAAATCGGAGCAAACGGAGGTAGTTAAGCGGTCCCAAACCGAGGCACACGGCCGACGGCTCCGAAAATCGGAAACCGGGCTCCAAACGGAAAAAATGGCCTACGAGCATGAAACGTAGCCTACAGCCACTGAGAGATGATCTACGAGACCTCTCCCTCCCTTCGGGGAAGAGAAAACAGCGAAAACAGGACCTGTTTCGCAAACCGAGGCAAAGCACAAAAGAGCCCCGAAGTCTGGAGGCAAGGCTTGTAGCCGAGACCCTGAAACCTCAGAACGAGCACAATATGCAACATCACCGAGCACTCAATAGGTGACGTCTGAGTCTTAAGGTCGGTCAAAAATGGGGTGTCTATAGAGTACTGTAATTGAGTTATTATCTTTTAGAGATAAGTTGACTAACTTGATTGTTAGAGTGCCCCCCGGTTGGACGAGCCACTGGTGTTTACTGTCTTCTTGTATGCAAGTGTTGGACTTCTCTATCCTACTATGAGCTCTTCGGCTCAGTTTCTTGAATTTTGGAGACGTGATTCAATTGGTTGTGAGGTCAGATTTTAACAACCATAAATAATATCTATGAAGGCAATTTATGTTTGGGTTGAACTTGGTTATCATAAGGTAATTTTGTTTTCCATTTTATTTCAGATTGGATTTAATAGCTAAATTTAGTTTAGGTGTACGGAATCATTGGAGCTTTGAAAGGTATATGTCCAACCAACATAGCAGCAGCATTGTCACAATATGATCCTAGAGGGGAAGGTTTGTAATTTTATGGACTATATAGTGGTTAGGATGAACATTGTTGTGCTCAGTTACTTCTGTTTAAAAATAAAAAAATAAAAAATAAACTCTAACCATAGATAGCATCACCATATTTGGTCATGTAAGTTTCCTTTTCTATTTTCTGATACACCTTCCTTATGGGTTAAGGCTATTTTTCCCTTCTATATTTTACAGGTGGATGAGACTTAAAGTAAATCGTAAGATGAGCTTCATTTACTCATTTTTGGGTCAGGTTACCATAACAAAACCCAGGTAAAGGAAAAACATTTTTAGTATAAATTATCATTCAGGATTTTAACAAATTTGAACTCCCTATTGCTCTCTATGTATGTTTGGGGGAGACACTAGTGCTCTCCATGTGTGTGTTCCATAAGGGAGACTCTAGTAGCCTCTCTATTGATGTGGAGTTTGTAACAAGAAGGGCTCGTAATTCAAGCTTTCAGATCTTACTACATGGGTGTTTTTTCAGCCTAAGGTAACCCATATTTTCTTACATAATTCCTACTAACTGGTATCCGACAATAATCTACAAATCCAGCCCGATCTCTAGCTACATGTTTCGTTGCTCCCATGTCTACAATCCAACCAAGGAGAGAGTGAGCAATAAAAACATGTGAACAAACAAATATATTTAGAGAGCTAGTAATATGGTGTACCTTCTTCGGCTGAGTGCACTCCTGAGCGAAGTGACCTTTCTATCCATAGTTATAGCATTTGAGTTCGGACTTGTCATTCTTTCCAGCACGCTTGCCTCTGCGACGCTTGGTTACTCTGCCATCCCTTGGCACCAGATTCTCAACCTTTGCTTGTCTAGCTCCTTTTCGCTATCATTTGCGCTGAGGCTTGTATCTCCTGCGCTTTCTAGTTTTAGCAACAAGTGTAGCAGAGAAGTTTGCATCTTTGTGCTCTGCCTCGAGTTCAAGGTGTCAAGAGATGTCATCAGAAGTTTTGATTCCCTCATTGTGTGTGAGCACCAATTTCATATGTCCCCACGAAGGGTCAGGTAGGGATATGATGATTGACAGAATCTGTTGCTCATCAGTGAGATCATTGCTAGTTGCCTTCATCTGTCTAATCATCGTAGACATCACCCTAAGGTGTTCAGCCATAGTATGTTTTGGTTCCGTCACATATTGATTGAATTTCAATATGAGGGCATGCAACCTAGTTGCTATCGTGCCTCTATACTTCAGGTGCAATTGATCCCACATTTCTTTAGCAGTTGGAAATTTCTCAAATTCCCCAATAAAGTCATCATGCATGCAGCTCAACAAAGTAAAGCGCACACTCCTATCCCTCTTAAACCAATTTGCATAAGCATCTTGGTCACAACGATACTGTGTCGTGTTCCCTGCCTCAGGTATGGCCATGATGTTGGTCAAATGTCCAAGCAACTTTTGCTCATTGAGAAGGTACTAAACCTTCCTATGCCAAATATCATAGTTGTTTCCATCCAATTTATCTCCCTTATTAAGTTCAACAACAATATTCTTTGAGGTCATTTCATTGATTCATTGCACAAGGATTTAATTAGACACATATCACAATATTTTATTCTAAATATTATTAGACCATAAAATTCTTTCTTACATTATAAGATCAAAAATTTCGCATTTTTAGGTGCTAGTAATCATCTCCCACAATGTGAGTATGAATAAAATGCCTAATTAATTTAAAATAAAATATAGGGAACAATTCCCATGATCCATAATTTTAAATTATACATGATATAAATGAGTCCATAAATTGAGCCATACCATTTGCACATAGGCTCCACTTGAAGCCCAATTGGTATTTTGGTGCAATATGTTAAGACAGCCTTGAAATATATTGGTGATAGTGAAACACATCTCCTTATATGACTATGTAAAAATACATCTGAAAAATAATTTACAACCTAAAAAGAATCCTACTACATTGATTCTAAATACAAAAGGAAATAATATGGGGATGCCACTTCACCAATATATTTATGGGGTATACCTTCAACCATACACAATAAAATAAAAACATGTGTACCAATGAATACCAATGTTACCTCCATCCCCCCTCCCCCCACCAAAAAAAGAAAAAAAAGTCTAAATTAAATTGAGTAATTAATAAATAAAAGCAATTTAAATGGGTCAAAGGATGGAGTTCAACTATAATTCCATCTAAGGAAAAGAGTGTTGGACAATAAAACCTAGGACTCGTATTTAATATATTGGTACATAACCAACATATTAATTAATCACAAAATAAATTAACTCAACAACTTAATATCACAAAATAAATGCTTTAATTAATTATGCACAATAATTAATAAATAAATAAATAATTCTAGAATATTTTCTTATATTTCAGAATTTTAATTTTTACTTTTTTGACTTAAAAAAAAGTTTGAGAAAAAAACATATATTTTTCAATATAACTCCAATTAAAGCCTATTTTATATCAATAGAAAGCTTATGGAGACTACAATCTAAATATGTCAATTTCATTTACAAAAAATGAAATATTATTTTCTGCTTTTGAGTACAAAAAATCTGTTGTATCCAGAAAATACAGATTTAACTCAAAAAGTTTGAAAAATCATATACTTTTCAATTTAACTCCGATTAAAGTCTATTTTATATCAATAAAAATCTTATGGATGGTACAATCTAAATATGTCAATTTCATTTACAAAAAAATGAAATCTTATTTTCTGTTTTTGACTACAAAAAATCTGCTATATGCGAAAAAAATAAAAAAATAAAAAAATCTCTTTGAATATGCCATAATATAAAACAATAGTAATGATGCATCAATCTAATAGTATAAGCAATAAACATATCAATGCCATACTAATCAAGAGGCGAAAGCAAGCAATAGGCTCTGATGCCACTATAAGAAAATATGGGTTACCTTAGGCGGAAAAAACACTCACATAGTAAGATCCAAAAGCTTGAATTACGAGCCCTTCTTGTTGCAAACTCCACGTCAATAGCGAGGCTACTAGAGTCTCCCTTATGAAACACACACTCCAAATTCCAAGATACAAAAATGGTGACCTTGGAGAGATGAATAGAGAGATAAACAAGTTTTGATTGATCTCTTATGTGTAAACTACCACACAACACACGTATATTTCTTTTCTCCATATCTGATATATAGAAATATGTAGATAGAGATCCACTCTCAATAAAACTCACTTGTAAATAATTAAATAATTATCTTATCATATAATTCAAATAACTAAAGATAATACAATAATTATCTTATTATTATTATATGATAATAATCTTGTAACCCATGTGAATGCTCCATCGGTTATGGATCGGATAGGATCCGATCCAACTCCAAACATTTTTTATGTTCAATTCTTCTTAATTCATAGTTATTGGTTTTTCTATTTCTCATAGATATTTTGACGTGATTTTTCCTGTTAAGATTTCTTTTGAATAGTTTTTTAAAGTGAATTCAAGCGTTGGACTGATTTTGTTGGAGGTGACAAATCCACATTGGAAATATTGGGATTGTATTACTTCTCTCTATGTATGTTGATTGTTGGCTCTTTCATTCTAAATTGGATAATTAGTCTTTTTCTTTATTTTTATTTTTTTTATTTTACAAGTGAGGTTATTCTTTTGTACCAAAATGTTCATTCACTATTTCTTGCACAGATTTTGAAATTTGATAAAATGAAAAGGTTACCCCAGTTACAATACTTATTTAGAAGCATTCTTTTATTCAATGTTGTCCCATTCTAACTCATTATACATGTGTCATTTTGATGTGGATATCTTTGTTTATGCCAGACACAATAACATTTTTATTTCTAAAATTTGTTATTTAAAGTTTAATTTGCTATATTTGTACGAGTGAAGTTTTACATTACAGTGAAATTGTTGTCATTTTGAATTAATTTATTACAATTAACATTACAACATATAAGAGTTTTAGAGGCCAAATATTTTCATCTTTAAAAGTGAAAATTTTGTTGCAAAAGACATTTAGGGACCAATTTCTATTATCGTGAGGACAGTTGCTAATAGGTCATTCCGAAAAGTCAAAAACAAGACTTTTAGCGACAAAATTTTTAAAATGTCACTAATAAATAGACTTTTAGGGACAAAATAATTTGGTCTCAAAAGGATAATAATTCATCACTAATATCTAATTTTCGTTACTAAAAATATAATGAAAACACTTTTCGTAACGAAAATATTTTGTCCCTAAATTTTGATATCTAAAATCTTATTTTTTTGCACTGTGAATTCTGGAGAACATGTGGTACCAAAAAAAATTTTGGGAGTGCCTTTAGGCACAAGTTATTCCTAGTATCTATATATATATAAAATAAGATAAGAAGATTTTTGAAAATGTCCTACCCACATTTGTCCTACTAGGACATTTGGACGGTTTAGATCTGTTCAAACTACAAAACAACGGCTGTGATGTATCCTACTTTTCCGCTTCTCTCTCTTACTTTTTCATTTTCTCACCCATTCTTCCATGATCCCATGAATAATCCCATGTATGATCACATGATCCCACATTCCTCCTTTTCTTTTTAATTTTTTTTATTTTTCTCCCTTTTTTATTTTCCTTCCAATTTATTTATTTATTTATTTGTTTTTTCCTTTTTGTTCATTTATTTTTATTTACACCATGCCTTCAGACATGGGCACGGGGCACGGGGCACGGGCATACACTAGTATATATACACTAGCATAATATAATGCCCTCAAAATTATGCAATAAACACAACTCATAAGCTGAAGAATAACATAAATAAGAAACATTCATTCATCAGAGTTCATTTACAAAGGTTAAAGCATGCGATACACATTCACCAATATTCATTCTGAATCTATAGCATGTATTACAATATTGAGAGAAATGAAGCTAATCATAAAGTTAGATGCCCTATAGGCTTACATCTTTCCAAGTCATTGTTTGGTTACACAAAAGTGAGCCTAGCTCAATACAATTAAAGCTCTTATCTATACAAAAGAATAAGAACAAAATAAAGAAGCTCTTGCTTCCCAAAAGTCCCTCCAAGCTATTGCCTCGACAGAGGTATGTCACCAGCACCTGAAAATAATTTTTCCAAATGAGGTGAGCCAAAGCCCAGTAGGAATAATTTAATACAATATATGAGGTTTAACAAAAATATATGTACAATGTGCATGTACAATGCCTGTGACAAAACATTCACATTTTTAATAATCATAAAATACTAAGTTCATATCTTATTCCATTTTCCTTTAATTCATTTTAATTCAAGAGCCAATTTCATTATCTTTCAACAACCCAACTGAGACTACAACTCAGTGGTTATTTAATCAACACAACTACCACACAAACACTTCAATTTGTCATTTTACGAAAATTTCGTCTGCGGGATCGGTACCCATGTATACACAAGATTTCGGGACTTTCATCCTAGACACTCCAGCCAACTTAATTTCAATGGAGTCCATCCCCTATCTCCTCCCAAATAATGGAGTACATCACATTTCTCCTCCCAAATATCATACATATGCAATGTATTTAAATATAGTCATATTAAATGACAATCAACAGTAGATTAGTTTTAATTCACCTAATTCTTATGCAATTTCTACAATAATCATAGCTATCCTCCACCGATAGCCCAATACAATTATTTCTAAACAGATGAATCTTAAGACAGATAATTTATCCAAAACTTCCAAAGGTGACAAGTATTGCATACTCAACTCCACCATCTATTTCAATATTCGTCCAATTTCAGGTTCACAACACCAATTTCATTTATTTATACAAAATAAATATTATAATCATTTTAGGGCAAACTCCCTTTTTTCCAAATATCAACCCAAGTTCCAAAATCAACAATTTTGACACAACACAATCTCATTTTCAAACTCCATAACTATCTATTTTCCCATTCATCAAAAACACCACTTTTTATTTCACACCCAAACCCTAGGTTTATTCAAACTACTTCCAAATCCCACCATTATTACACAACGACAAATAACTAAGCTAAAGACCGTATGAAAGTGTAAAAAAATCCCTACCTTAAGAAGAAAAGACGAGTAAAGCAAGGTTGAAACTCCAAAGACACTGAAACCCACTTTTGTTCGGATGAAAAGAGAGCCCACGACGTGCTCTACCCTTTTCTCAAAGGCACTAGGGTGAAGAACCCAATGGATCTAGGTGAAATAAAAGAGAGAAGATGAGTTTTAGAGAGAGAAACTCAAGATCTAGGGTTTTGGAGAGTTTTAGAGAGGAAGAGGAGTGAAAGAAAGTGATGAAAAAGGTCATCCTCGCGACCTGTTATATACGCAGTCCGCTCGAGCGTGAAAAGTGACGCTCAAGCGTCGAATACACGCTTTCAGAAGTTTTGTAGACAAAGGACATCGCTCAAGGGCAAGATTGGATGCTCGAGTGTCTGCCCGCTCGAGCGTAGGAAACGTCGCTCGAGCGTAAAATACACTCATCTAGTATTTGTAGGTCTACAAAAGTACTGAGAGTTCGCAAAACCCACTCGAGCGTAAAAGTGGCCGCTCAAGCGGATGAGCAAAAATTGCAAAGCCCGCCTGAGTGCAAGAATGGCCGCTCGAGCGAATGAACAAAAATCTGGGCAACAAAGGTTTGGAAAAACAAGCAACTAACATGTTCCAAACACACAACTACAATCCAAATTACCAATCCAAGGAACAACAAAAGGAATAAAAGATGGACAACAATATTGAACCATGAAACCCGAGTCCAGAACATAATAAAATGTCGGGTCAAAATAGGAGTCGCTATACATAATATCTGTGCTATGCATGGAATTTCGTAAAATAAAATGCTAAAATAAAAATAAAAATAAATTAGGATATAAGAGCATCTCTACCCAAACTTTCAAAATTTGATATATCAAATTTTTTTGAAGGCTTGGGTGACAATTTGACATGGTAGCTCTCCACCCGATAGGTCAAATCTATTATTCTATTATTTTTAAAATTTGAACTCTTTCATTTGAAAAAAAAAAAAAAAAAAAAAAAAGAAAAAAAAAAGGCATGAAGTGGTCTTCATGTCAAAATTGACTTAAAAGGGGTAATGCCAAAAGCCATGTTAGCTTTTGGCAAACCGGGTGAAGCTTATTTGGTATGCTAAAATAGAGCTATTGAATTGCTACATTAGATTTGGTGTGGAGTTACTCTTAATTTTTTACTTTAATTTGTTCATTTTATCTTATTTAATCTAATTCAATTATGGCATAATAAATTACTCAAAAGAATTATTGTGCACGTTAATTTAAGTTATTTGAAATATAAGAAATTAAAAATTATTTTTGATTATAAAATTAAAATTAAGTATATTTAGACATGTTTTGTTTGATTGAATATAAATTAATTTTAAAAATTAAGTGGTAAGTAATTCTTCACAATTAACTACTATTAGTTACATAATAATTGAATATGGATATTTTCACGTACTTAATTCCGTTATCAAATATGTTAGGTTTTTATTTTGGCAACCCCGTTTGACAAAACTCCTTTGAGTTGTAATTTTATTCGCATTTTTGTTTCAGTGAGGCTATGAGTTTATTAGATGCGAATCCAAACCCGAATCGAGCCATGCAGAGAAGTTTGTGATGTTAATGCTTTCAAGATTGCCACTTCGCTGATTATTACGGGGGTCGAGCTGCCCGGTCAGCTCGCGGCCGAAGCAAAATTCAAATTTGCATTCAAAATTGCATGTCAGCCATTGCTCGCTCGAGCCAAGGAGTGCTCGCTCGAGCCAAGACTTTCTCGCTCGATCCAAGGAATGCTCGCTCGAGCGAAGGATTGCGTCCGCACAAAAACCTGAAAGGAGTGATTGGTCGCTCGAGCCAAGGATCCGTCGCTCGAGCGAAGGCACTAGTAGAAATTTATCAATTTAGTACCTAACAAATTTGTAATATTTTTTATGAATAAAATAAGTTAATTTATAATATAAGTCTCCAAACATATAAATTTGTTTTCTATTGTGTTTTTATTATACTTTCTAACATGATATGGATATCTCATGTTAACATTTTTTTTTTTTATAAAAAATTTTCAAAGTTTACATAATTATGTGTTTTCATTTTTCTTAATTAGCAATAACCAATACTATATAGGTGATTTTATACTTCAAAAAAAAAAAAATAAATAAATAAAAATAAAAAAAGGAGGAATAAGAATAAAAAATTAAGTTATAGTCAAAATAGAAAAAAAAAATATTTTCATAAAACAAAACTTAATTATAACATAAATGGAGAAATGCTAATTGAATGTGTATTTTCTTCAAATTATAAACTACTATACTTAAAAAAATTTCCATGTACAACTTTCTAAAGTGAAGATTCTCCCATCCAAAAAATAAAAAATAAAAAATTGAGAATTTCTTAAGGGAGTAATATTTTTTCAGGTTACCATAACAAAAAGGCAACTATGTAAATCTTTTACAAATAGTAATCTTAAAACTTTTAATATTATTCTGCACTATATACTAAAATGTCTTGTTGATCTTTTCTCTTTATTTTTTACCAAAATTTTTAAAAATTATAAATATTCTAAAATTTATCATAATGGAACTTTACAATTTTCATTGGAAGTGAGCTAAAAATTTTATTTATTGGCCCGAAATAAGCATATAAAATACTTAAGATATAAAAGATAGTTTGTTTGATACATTTCTATTTTTTATAATTTAAGAATAATTATTTCACCGAGATTAAGTTGGATTTTAAACCTATTTAATTTATTGACTAAAAGTATACAAAATAGTTAAGATATAAAAGATAATTTGTTTGGTACAATTCTAACTTTTTTATTATTTTAGGCATAATTATTTTATTGGAATTAAACGGGATTTGAAACCTATTTATTTTATTGGAATGAGCTTGGAAGAGGAATTTTCATACATCTTGTCTATTTATAAAATATTATTTTTAACATAAAAGATAAGAAAAATATGTATATATATGATCTTTTCTCGAGTTTAAATTCAAACATTTTCTAATGAAATTTATTTGCTTACCAAAAACACGAAGAAATAAAGAAAAAAATGACATGCATTCAATCTTTGGTCATAAACATCCATTTATCCATCATTTATACTAATATGATCAATTTTGCTATTTCTCACAATTGACAATTATAAAGAGAAAAAAAAACAAAGTAAATTTAACTTTGCCATCAATCAATTAATAACTTTTTTTTTTGGCTAAAAATATATAATCATTTTAATATATATAGTTAGCATGTTATTCCATACTTTAACTCTATATTCTTTTTCATATGACAATAAAGTCTTGTAATTTATCATCACCATCAACATAAACTCCATTGTGATATAGATCTGTATTCACAAGGTATTACTATAATCAAAATATAAATAATAATAAAAAACTATTAAATAAAAGTTAATTTTCATTCAAAGACAAAATGCTCTTTGCTTTTACATTCAGAGAGCTACGGAAGAGTTTTTTTTTTGGGAAAACCTGAAAGAATGAGATAAGTCTTGACAATTGTAAGTATATATATTGTGGTAAATTTGCATCGAGTTGGAGAGATTTCCTTTTTGAAATCCTTAAAACTTAGGATAAATTATGATAATTTAAATGAAATATGAAATAATTATGGCAAATTTAAATTTATATTGTGATAATTATGAATTAAAATTTTATACTTAAATAAGCTAGTCAATAGATGTTTTGATTTTAAAAATAATTTTGTATGTGATTTTGAAACTCTCATAATATCTTTCCTTAAAAGTATTTTTTTAATAATATATATAGATATTATAGATAACCTCAATGTTACTTTTATTACTTCTTAATACAAAAATTGTGAGCTAATTATGATAATTTTAAATTTATATTGTGTCAATTGTAAATTTAAATTAATAGACTGATTTCTATCTTTAGTGGCTCTCAAATTTGAATTTTGAAAAGGATTACTATAGTTTTTATTTTTTAAAAATTTGATATACTTTCCATTTGAAAGTCATAAACCAAGGAATATTTTTTTTTTTAAATTTTTTTTTTTTTTTTTTTTTTGCTTGAATGAGAACTAACCAATAGAAGTCTTTTTTTCTTTTCTTTTCTTTTTTTTTAAAATCATAAAAATTAGAAAATTAAGATTGAGATATTAAAACTTTTGGAGATCTTGTAGGTTAGAAATCCCCTTTTGCTTGCAAATAATGATGGGATCAAAATGTAATTAAAATGTAATTTATTCTATTTATTACTACAATTTGAAGTCAAAATATGAATAGGGGTCTAGATAGTTTTTAAAAGATTTTTTTTTAACAAACTTGAAAATATGTTTAGTTGTATATTTTGAAAATAGACATTTCCCAGTCAACTATTTAAAGTACGGCAAGTAACTCAATCATAAACATTTCATTTTTATTAACAAACTTTATGACTCTAAAGTATAAACTTCATATGAGCACAAAAATTAAAAATAAAAGCACCTTTACTAAGCAAGTCAAGAAAAAATTATAAATACAAAACAAAACACACAAACCAAAGGTATTGTACATTTGTTAACACTCTATAATACAAAAACAATTACACCAAACAATGCACATCAGTCAATGCTCTGCAATTCTAAAAAAATCAAATTAAAATTAAATACCATATAGTGCACCCCTGCCAGTGCTTTGTAATCTAAGAAAATTAAAATTAAAATGCATATCAACCAGTGCTCTGCAATTCAAAAAAAAATCAAATTAAAATTAAATACCAAACAATGTACACCAACTAGTGCTTTTTAATCTAAGAAAATTAAAATTAAAATGCACACCAACCAGTATTCTGTAATCTAAAAATAATAATTTTAAACACCAAGCAATGTACACCTATTGCTGGTGCTACTACTGCAAATCACATTGTAATAGTTGTTTGCAAATTATAAACCCGAAACTACATGAGAAAAATATAGGAAAAAAAGAATTTAACTTGCCTACAATGTGACATGAGATTTTTAAAAAATGTAATCCCAACACAATCTGACATCAATCAAAAACCTGCAAATGTTATGCAAACTTTCAAATATAACTAATTAAGTTAAGAAACAACCAATATACCTAGGCAATTCAATATAAAGTTAGACATTAGGTCATTGAGCAATCAACAATATTTTTTTATTAATACTAAATCACTTGTACATTTTTTGAGCAATACTAAATCACTTGTACATCCATGAAAAATGCTAAATCACTTGGACAAAAAGTACCAACGATATATAGCAGTCAAATGTTTTTTTCCAAATCACTTGTACATCTTTGAGAATTAAAATGAACAACAAAAAGTCAACTCATTAATAGGGAAATTAATAGCAAAATCGATAATAAAATCTAAAAATTAATGGGGAAATTGCAATTCATTGTAAGTTTTCAAAAAAATAAAATAAAATTTGCAAATGAATGGTAAAGCTTATCAACTTTAATAATTTAAGCTTATCAACTTAATTCATTGCAATTTTTTTTGGTCTTACCACTGATTTGCAATGTTGCCAAAAT
This sequence comes from Camellia granthamiana, assembly GCA_036172215.1. Lineage (NCBI taxonomy): Eukaryota > Viridiplantae > Streptophyta > Magnoliopsida > Ericales > Theaceae > Camellia > Camellia granthamiana. The sequence goes on along the minus strand of CM069911.1, from coordinate 94,085,708 downwards.
TAATTTCAGTAATTAAGTGTCACAGATAGAAAATACTTAAATGGGTTACAATCAAGATGCGAAGAAATAAAAATATAAAATATAAACATCTAAGATAACCTATATAATAAAAACATATAAAAAAAAATGACTTACCTTGCAAGTGTTGAGATTAACCTTGATGGAAATTCTACAAAGATACTAAGATTTTTTTTATATTAGTTGACAACTATTTCAAATCTATTCAGAATACAACAACAACAATACAAAATTGAATGTAGTAATGAAAGAAACAGTACGACTGCATAATGACAAATAAGATTACACAGCAGTCAAATAATTTTTTTCCAAATCACTTGTACATCTTTGAGAATTTAAAATATACCGATCCCGGTTTTCTCTCCTTTGGTTGCTGTATTCCGGACTTAGGTTCCGTGGTGTTGGTTGTTGTATATATCTTGTTTCTGTCCTTCAATCCTATATATTTGAGTTTTAGGTTGTGTTGGGCAGGTTTGTAACAGGTTGGTTGTGATTTGGAGCAAATGGTTGTTGCCCAGATTTTGGTGTCTTCGCTCGAGCGAGCTCTGTGCTTTGGTTCCCTCGCTCGAGCCAGGGTTCCTTCGCTCGAGCGAGAGTTGAGTTTCGTGTCTGGTGGCTCGAGCGAGAAGTCTTGCAGTCGAGCTTGCGTCTGCGTCTCTTTTTGACCTGAAGGTTGCATTTCTTGGCTCGAGCGAGCTTTCCTTCGCTCGAGCGAGCTTTCCTTCGCTCGAGCGAGCGAGCTGTATGTTTTGGGTTTCTTCGCTCGAGCGAGCTTTTCTTCGCTCGAGCGTGCTTTTCTTCGCTCGAGCGTGCTTCTAGGTTGCAGACCTAAAGCTTCGAGTTGTTGGCTCGAGCGAGGCTTTCTACGCTCGAGCGAGGTTTCTTTGTGTCTAGTCGCTCAAGCAACCATTCCTTCGCTCGAGCGAGCTTTGAATATATCAGATCGCAGCAGCTGGTTTTTACACACTTTTTCATCTCCTTCTTTATTCAAACCCTAATTTCGGCAGCCTCTCTCTCTACATTCTCTCTCTCTCTAAGAATCCATCTAGTTCTAGAGTGTTTCTACCTTGGTTCCTTTGTATAAAAGGTAGAGTTTGGCTTGGGCTATCTTTGGATCCAAGAAAGTTGGCGTTTGGAGCATTTCGGGTTTTCACCTTCTTCTCCTTTTGGTCTCTTCATTTGAGGTAGGGATAACCTACTCTAATCTATGAGTTTTAACATAAGTTTTAGTCATTTTGATTATATGGTGTTGTTGGGTAATTTTAGAAAAAGTTAGGGTTTGATTCGTAATTATATAAAGAGGGGTTTTGTGTTTTAAAAGCTCCATGTGTATATAAGGCTTGGGAATATGAGTTTGTGAATGAAATTGGTGAAATTTGGTCTTAGGACCAATATTTGAGAAGAGGGGAAAAATGCCCTAATTGTGTTGAATAATTAATTTGAATAATTAATTTGTGAAAATATGAAATTGAGTTGAAATTCATGAAATTAGGGAATTATAAGATTGAATGGCGTAGTTGGATTAATTAATCACTCACCTATGAAAATGTTGATATTATATCTGTTTGATGCATTTATATTCTGTTCAGAAATAATTGCTTTGGGCTTTGGGTGATTGTGGAACATAAGGGAGCATGGAAGTTTGTGATTGGTAAGGGGCATGGCCATATAGCACGCCATTGTCTTAAATTCGAGGAGAAGTTGAGGCACGAGCTTAAGACTAGAGTTACAGGTTCTATGACTCGAGAGTATGGACGCCTTGTGGATGCTGCGGCCCATATGGAGATTATCATGCATGAAGAGGATGAGAGGATGAGGGGCTCCAAGAGGAGTCAGGATGGCCAGGGGGGTGGTAGGAGGCAGAGGGGTTCTAACCCTCAGCAGTCCCAGGGTGCTTTTGTGAGGTCTACCTTTCCAGTGCCGAGTGCAGGTTCTGGGAGAGGCAGTCAGGGAGACATTACTTGTTACAAATGTGGTCAGCTGGGCCATAAGTCTCCAGTTTGCCCACAGAGGGGAGGAGGGCAGAGAGCAGCTTCATCTTCGGCTCGACCTCAGAGCCAGAGTCAGGGCAGAGGCCAGCCGCTCTCCTATTACCAGTGTGGTCAGGTGCGGCACCTGAAGAGGTTTTGCCCGCAGTTGAGTGGCACATCTGGTGCATTTGGTGCAAGGCAGACTCAGAGCTATCAGCCAGCTCAGTCAGTTCAGGCCTCGAAGGCCAATCAGGGAGCCTCTTCGTCTCAGTCTGTGCATCAGTCTTTTGCTCTGAGAGGTGAGCAGGTAGATCAGAGACCTTCAGGGCGCGTGTATGATGTTACCGTGTAGGATCTTGTACCGGCTCCATCTGTTGTGAGAGGTACCTTTTTATTTTGCAACTTGGTTGCTAATGTGTTGATCGATACGGGTGCATCTCATTCTTTTATATCTGCTGCATTTGCATCTGTTTTGGGGTTGGAGTTAGCGCAGTTAGCATCTCTTATTTTAGTCGTGCATTGTGTATGCTAGGTTGTTAGTCGCATTGAGTATGCCATAGTTCATGAGCATTATGCATGCCATGTAGTGTTGTAGTGTTAGCATTGTATATGCTAGGTGCATGTTTGCATTTTCATTCCTTGCATGTTTGCGTCATTCAATAGCATTGCATCTAGGATTGCATGTTAGAATTGCATTCATGCATATCATGCATATTGCATTGTGTTTGGGATAGGAGTTAGCCCAAACACGGGAAACGAGGGACGTTTTATACTCAAAGTGACAAAACGTGTCTCAATTCCCAGTTGCCGACACTCCGGATTACACATGATGGAGTCTAGGTCTTGTTGTGTTCATCTGTGCATTCATTCCATACCAAGTCGTGCAATTCAGTCCCTTGGCCATCATGCATCGAGATGCGTGATTGGTGGCCCGAGAATCGAGGACTACGCTCCCTAGAGCTTATGCAAGGACGAGGAGTGTGGTCGTGCACACATTTGTTGAAAATACCTTTCCATGTCTCTCTCTTGCTTTGCATTACAGAAAACCAGGATCCAGGGGCAGAAAGTGGTCGGCCGACTAGGTTTTCTGGCAGGCCGACTACCTTTTTTGGTATCCACCACAAAGGGTGGTCGGCAGGTGTTTCCCAAGCCAATAGCTGGTCGGCAGTCTTCCCAGGGTGGAGTTTCAGCCTTCTGGAGCCTTGTGCAACTTTTGGAAATGAATTGCAAACAATGGCGAGACGAGGCATCGCGATGGAATTTCCCGACAAAGAAACTTGAGCATGCATGCATTCATCACTTTGAGCAGAGCTGAGGCAGTCCATTGCACGTAGCATAGCATGCTAGTTTACTTTGCTTACTTAGTTCATTTGTCAAGTAATTAGTATTGTGTAATAATTCGTTATTTATTTTGGTTGTGTAATATTCATTCGGACCCTCTGAGTGAGGGCACAAATGTAATAAGTGTGCGTGTGTGTGATGTATGTCTTCCAACCCCACGTCTTTCTCCCTTTTATTTACCATCTTATGATGGTTAGATTAGGGCATGTTTCAATTAGCATACTTATGTTCGCATGTTTGCATCCATTCATCTGTCTTGCATGCACCGGGCTCGGCGCATCATACTAACTGCATTGTATTTCAATTCTGAGTTAAATACATGTTATCTGTTGCATTTCACCTGCCATCTTAGAATAGCCGAGTCTATCTTAGTTGCATTCCTGTATGTGTTACATTAGGCATTTCAGCATAGTTAGGATTATGCATTTGATTACTAATCAGCTTCTGTTTTGGCTTGGAGTACTCGGTAAGTGTTTATGCTTTAGCATCCTTGCATGCGTGTGAGTGACTGCCATGATAGCATGCTTACCATGAGGCTATGTGCTTATGTGATATACCTGCCTGAATGCATGTGGGTGAAAGTTGGATTATCTGAATTGGAATAATACATTGACTATGAGTTTTAAGCCCACTTGAGAGTGGCAAACCATCATGTTTTCTAAGCCCACTCAAGGGTGGCAAATCCACGTCTTAGCCTACTTGCGAGTAGCATCATCAAACCATTTTCAAATAAACAAACATGAAATGTTTTGTTCTAACTCAGGCAATCCAGTCTATACTTGTATGCTGTGCGCATCACATAGTAATTCTAGGCTAATAACCGGAATAAGAGCACATAATGTTTTCAAAACTAGATATCATGGTTAGTAAAGGCCGATCTTTGATCGGCGAGCGGGGGTGCTCACGAAGTGACCTTCCTCAATCGTACCCAAGTTCCCGAGCCGAGGCAACTTTGGTGATGATGGACACGTGGCCTTAGGCAACGAGTCAGGGTTTCCTAAATTTCCCAAAATAAAATATTTAGGTGGCGACTCTGTATCTGGCAAAGCAATCCATGTTTGGCACTTCTTTCTAAAAATCTATTTTTCAAAAACAATTTGCTGGATTTGGACTCTTTGATGATTCATCGGTCTTGCATTGCACTCTGCGAGATTAGATATAGGACCGTGACATTGAGTCCTGAACTGTAGTGAGCCCAATTGAACAAAACGGGATTCCCTCCTGGGACGTTCAGGGACGTCTACACCAAGACATAGAAGGAGGTAGAGCAGCACGTCTGGGCTTCTTGATATTCCTTCTCAATACCACCATGTTTCCAAACAGGTGGAACACCGTGGGTTTGTACTTATTGAGCGCCCTCGTGACCTTGCCTCGAGTCTTGTTTTACGACTGGAGTGGAGCTGGCCTCGCCACACTCTACGGCTATATGAGTTCCACTTCCCGCATGAAGGAAGAGTGGGTCGGAGGCTACTGGAGAGCCTGGGAGGTATGCACCACATCTTTCTGCTTTTTCATTTTCTGTTCAATATCAGTTCACGCATCGTGCTTTCTGCTTTGCGCTTTTTGTTCTACATCTGTTGACACATTGTGCTTTTTGCTTTGCACTTTCTATTTTATATATGTTGACAGATTGTGCTTTCTGCTTTGCACTTTCTATTTTATATCTGTTGACACATTATGCTTAACATTGCTGACCTTTTCTTGTAGCTATGGGTTTACGCTTATTTCCTGGCTCTAGCTCCAGAGCCAGTTGATGAAATCCCTCCCGTCATGCCTTACTTGCAATGATATGACGGCCGGTGCCAGCGCCGGAGCTGCGACGATATGAAATTCGCCTTCTACCGCCAATACTTCGATACGGTGGTTACCCATGAGGTAATCCGAAACTCACAGTCATTCGTGCTTTACTACTGTTTTAATTCATACTTCAACAACTGATGGCAACTAACAATTTGTACATTCTGTGTTTGCAGATTACGTGGCAGCCTTGGGTGACGATGCCAGCCGGAGTGAGGAACCAGTATGTCGAGGCTTAGGCATATCTCAATTCTAAATTTTTTTGGAGGGCCCACTTTGTCGGGCCTGGTTCTTAGGTGAGCATTTCATACGCCAGGCTCTGGGCTCACCTGTCCCAGTCATTCCTATGTCATCCCCAGCATCCATAAGGACAGCCGATAGCCTCCAAATCGGGGCTATTATTTAGTTTATGGTGGGGTTGGATGCCGACTATTTCAGAGCGGAGGGCGATTATGTGAATTTCATCCAGACTCATCTCATGCCACCCCTGACGGGCATTCATGCGGGCGATGCAGTAGGTGCTCTTTTGGCGGGTGAGGCTGCTTAGGAGATCGAGGCCGATATTGGGGGGCCCTCCCGTTGTGCAGGTTGCTTGTTGGCCGGCGATTCCCACTACGCTTACATGTTGGCGGCCGACCAAGTCAGCTTATCAGATTCTGATAGAGCCACCTGAAGCAGGGCACAGGTATGTCAGAGCCCGTGGCGCACCTCAGGTGTGAACCACACTTTACAACTTGTAATCACACTCTTTTATTTCTAGATATTAATTACTCCAGCTACTGATCATTCAAATACACTTGCAGGCATCGATTGAGTACATAGAGAGCCTGCTCCGGCTGGTTGCTTCTCTGATTGGAATGGTACAGAGGAAAGAGACGTTGCTTGATCTCCACGATATCCAGGTATTTTTTTCCTATTTTCCACATACATTTCACTGCTTCCTCACACTGTTATGCACCACACCATCACATTCCCACTAGTACATTGATACACATACCGTAACATTCACACCACCCCATACTACACTGATTCACTACACTGACACGCTATACTCATACTATACCTTTTGTATTCATTCCGCATACTGCATTGTATCTGACATATCAACACTTGTTTTCCAAATCACATCTGTACCGAGGACACCAGCAGAAGCGGCACCTCCTCCGACAGTAGGGAGGAGAGATAGACGGGCCCCAGCACGCGACCGAGATGAGCACCGAGGGCGAGGCAGAGGCAAGGGTGATCGGAGGCAGAGCAGTGAGTCTGAGCCCATATTAAGCAGGGATGATATCAAGGCTAGTGACTCTAAGGAGGCAGTGAACCGACGCTCTAAGTCTAAGAGCGGAGGCGATGATACTAGCTCAGGGTCAAGGATCGGAGATGATGCCGAGGCCGACTCTGAGGTAGGAAGCGGAGATAATGATATTGGCTATGGCTCTGAGTCTAATTCTAATAGCGATGCTGACGAAGACAGTGCCCCTGAGTCCCCTCTGAGGAAGAAGACGAAGAGTGCCTCTTCAGCTTGAGATGACTGGCACTGATTTTTGTACTTTTTGTTTAGTTTCTTTTATTTTGGTAGTTCAGCACATGTATAGCTTTAGATAGACTTTTACCTGTGCTTTTGAAAACTTGTACTCTTTTTTGTAAAAACTATGATCGAGGGAAAACCCTGCAGTTTTATGAAAAGAGTTACTGTTTTTGCATCATGAGCACCACATTTGCAGAATGAAAATAGAGTTGAATTTGAAACCAAAAACAAAAACTTGTATTGGCACGATGTTCTTGATCGGGTAATAAGTCGACCAACGACCAAAACACAAAATACAACTCCATAAACAAAACAAAAACAACTCAAACATAGATATGCACACTTGCTAAAATCAAAAGACTCAAAACAAGATCTCAAAACACAATGACCAAGACAAAACCAGACTACCAAAACTGCTAGGCCCACAAGTGGACGGCACGCCACTAAAAGTGGGCGGCCGGCCACTTGTGATGGATCCACCAGACGGCTGATAGCTGGCCTCCACTCATAGCCCTATCTTCTACAAAAGGTCTTTCTTTGTGATTTCTTCACCAGAACCTCATTTTTGCTGTTGTTTCTTCCACAAATGGAGATATTCCTTGCCAAGAAGCTCATGGATTGGATAGCCACTTTAGACGGCACAGAAAATGTAAAGTTTTGTGGTTTCGGTGTAAAAACACTTTTTTCGTTAAGCTATACGCCGCTTTGTTTTCCATTCCTCCATGCTGCGGCCCGATGCTGGGACCCAATTACGCATGTATTTCACTTCAGAACATAAGAAATGTGCCCTACTCTTGAAGAATTTCGAGCATTGATAGAAACCTAGCATGATGAAGAAATCATGCCTCAGCCCCTTTGGGACGAATGTGTGGGCTCACTTTGCACGAAGCTCGATTGTTGGCCCATGACGGAGAGCTAGATATACCCAGCTTGATTCATCAATTTTCTAACATGGGTGACAGAGGCGACCCTCTCTGGCGAGGTTTTTAGCAACATGCTCTCTATTTATGTATTCTTGTGCATTTCTTTCTTGCCTCTAGTTACGGAAGAACTAGCATTCGGTTGATCAAAACGGCCCAATGTCTGAAAAAAGGTAAGTGTTGTATCAGTTTGACGCTGGCCGAGACCCTGATGGGCTTAGATGCTTTTCATCGGTGAGAGACCACTAGATTTGCAGAGAGTCCACTACTTCTTTAGGTATTGTTTCCCACCCTGTAGACACCCCATTTTTGACCGTCCTCAAGACTTGGACGTCACCGTTTGAACACCCGGTGATCATCCATGTTTGTGTTCGTTCGGAGTTCCCGGAGGTCTCGGCTACGCGCCTTGCCTCAGGATCTCCGAACCTGACTGTTTAGTGTCTGGTTTTGCACCAAACACTTGTTTGTTGCCTTGGAGGGGCAGGGAATGCCTTGTGAGGCATCCCCACACATCACTGGCCGTGGCTAGAGGCCACCGACTGGTGTTTTGTTGCCATCGGCAATGTATATTGCCGGTCAGCATTGTTTGTTGCCGGTCGGCAGTTAATTTTGTCAAAATGGCAATTTTGAGCGGCCGACTACTGTTCATCTGCCTTTGCAGATATTTTAAGATAGTTGTCTTGCATTTTGTTCCCCTCCATACACGTGTATGGAGGGATGGCCTTCTTATTAGCTTCCTTGATAAGCTTTACAAGATTGGTTTGCCTATAAGAAGAGGGCTCCTCTCTTGGCATTAGGGTTAGACAAAAAGGTTAGAAAAGTTGTAAGAGAAGCTCTGGTTTTAGGTTTAGGGTTTTGTATCTATCCTATATCTATATCTCTCATTCTCTTGTATTGTGTGTGTTTAGGCTTACTATTGCACACAAACACATAGTGTTACACCTTTTCTTGGTTCTTGAAGGGCCAGAGGTCTGATATTGGAGCTTTGGAGCTGGTTTGAGCTCAAGGAAGGGGCTGGTCCATCATTTGTGAAGAGGTGCTTCAAGAGTAACAATCTTAACCCTTTTTCCCCCATTCTTGCATAGCTTGTTAGCCTGTCTTAAAACTGTTTTTGAGCTTAGTGTATAACACAAAAAAGTTCTATTTTTGGGCCCTCTAAATAGTTTGTTAAGAGTGTTTTGTGGTTTGGAGGTGTTTGACCCCTCTTAAGCCTTGAGAGGCCCCCTTTTTGTGCTATTTTGAGTGAGCTCCGGGACTTTGGTGTTTGGGCCTCCTCACCACTAAAATCTTGAGGGATTTCAGTGGTAAGGATGGTGCCTTGAAGTCCCAAGAAGGAGAGGGCCACCCCCCTCTCCTTGTTGTCCTTAAAAAGGACTATTTTTGCCTCTTGAGGTAGCACCTAGCTTAGGCTCATGTTGACCATGCCTTGGCTGTTATTTATGCTTATTTTGCCATGAAATAGCATTGTTGTATGTTGGTTTTGGCACACCATGTTAGTTTAACATACATGCCATGTAATGCCTTGTTGTTGCCTTAATATGCCTTAGGTTGTAAACCATTTTTCTAGCATGTTTTAGGCTTGGCTTTGTGAAGCTTTTGTGCTTATTGTGTTATGATTGAGGTCTGTCCTTAGTTGTTTGGGTCGACTTTAGCATGCTTAGTATAGCCCCTTTGCATTTTTGGCTTCTTAGCCTTAAGTGTGTGAATGTACAGCATGCATCCTTGCTTCATTTCAGTGGGTTGGGACCATTTTCCATGTTATTTCAGTCCACTTAGCATGCTTGTATGCTTGCATTTCATAGCTTCTTTGATGCTTCAAATGTTTGTGTTGTATGCTCCATGTTAAGCATTTGTGCATGCCTTTATACTTGAGTCACTTAGATGCCATCTAGGTGTTCCTTGGGTGTTGTTTAGGTCTGCATTAGACCTATTTTAAGTCCCCTTGGTCTTGTGAGGCTTGGTTGACTTGGCCTTGGTTTAAGCCTCTTGGCTTGCCTCAAGTTTTGGACCTTGACTGCATGCCATGCTTCTTTTGTTCATTTGGTTTGGCACCATTTTAGCATGATTTCAGAGCTTTCCATTGTATGTTAACGGTCCATGATTATCTCTTTTAAGTGTGCTTAGAAGTTGTTTCGATATGCTTAAGTCTTGAACCATGTATCCATGCATGCTTGTATGTACATTTGCCTTCATGTGCTTAGCATTATGGCCACTATTTTGGGCCTAATTAGGGCTGCCCAAATCATGTTTAAGTCCATCCTTTGCTTGTTTGCATGCTTACCTTGCACGTTTGTTTGCATACTTGCATGTATACCTTGTATGCTCATGTTGCATGCTAGTTCATATGCTTAGGTTGCACTCCATCTTGCATGCATGTCTTGTTCCTTGATCTAGTGATAGGAATTGGGCCTTTGGTTTGTTGGTTTGCATTGCATTTGACATCAAAATGTGCACACTTGGTCCCTTGGGCCATCACGCATGGAAATGCGCGATTGATGGTCTGAGAACCAAGGAGCATGTCCCTTTGAGTCACTAACATGATAAGGGACATGATTGGTGCATATATGGCTTGAATTGCATTGCCATGCAAAGCTCTGTCCTCTGCTACTGTCAAACAGGTTCTGTAGGAACTTTTTGCCGAACGACTTCACAGAGTGCCGACCGGCAAACAATTGGTGGCCGATGGTTTCATTCTCAGCCGACGAACATCTCCTACGGCCGGTGGCCATTCTCCCCAGCCGGTGGTACTGCACAGTGCTCAGAGAGGCAACCCTGAGTCTTTGGAAGCCTTCGAAGGAATACAAGAGGGAAAACAGAGGCAGCTTGCGCATGGCAGTGCATTTCCGAGCAAGACCGAGCATGCATTGCATCAGGCTCTCCTCCCGAGGCAGTTTACTGTTTTCCCTAGATTAGTTAATTTGTTAACTAATTAGATGGACTGTAATATTTTAATTAGCTTATAGGTTAATTATCTGTATATTCTTTCGGGTCTCTCCGAGTGAAGGCGAATCTGTAATAAGTGTGGGTGCGTGTGTGTGCATGTCTTCCAATCCCCACTTCTTTCTTCCCTTTTATTTACCCGCTTATGATGGTAGATCAGGGCATGTTTAAATTAGCATACAGTATGACTGCATGCGTGCATCCATACATTTGTCTTACATGCACCGAGCTCGGCGCATCACGCTAACTACATTGGTATTTCAAATCTAACTTGAATACATGCATCAATTGATCGCATTTCACATGCCATGTTTAAGTTAGTCGAGCCTACTCTAATTGCATCCTGTATGTGTTGTATTAGTCAAACTTAACATGAACTAGGACCATGCATGTTTGCTAACTAGTTTATTGTTTTGGCACGGAGTACGATGTAAGTATTTTCATGCTTTAGCATACCGCATGCGTGTGAGTGCTATCATGACAGCATGCTTACCATGTGGCTAATTGCTTATGTGAGATAAACTGTTTGAATGCCTGTGGGTGAAGGTTGGATTGTCTGAGTTGGAAAAACTCGTTGAAATATGTATTTTAGCCTACTTGCGAGTAGCAAATTCCAAAGTGTTTTTCAAGACAAACGGATATGCAATGCTTATTTCCAAATTAGGCAATCTAGTCTATACTTGTTTGCTGTGCGCATAACATAGTAATTCTAGGCTAATAACCGGAATAAGAACACATAACGTTTTCAAAATTGGATATCATGGTTAGGAGAGGCCGGTCTTCGGACCGGGCGAGAGGGGGTGCTCATAGCTGACCTTCCCCAATCGTACCCAAGTTCCCGAGCCGAGGCAACTTTGGTGATGACGAACACGTGGCCTTTGGCACCGAGTCAGGGTTTCCTAAATTTCCCCATTTAAAAAATATTTAGGTGGCGACTCTGTGTCTAGCAAAGCAGTCCATGTTTGGCACTTCTTTTCTAAAAATCTGTCTTTCTCAAAACGATTTGTCGGATTTGGACTCTTTGGTTTAGATTTAGAACCGCAAACAAAATCGAGTCCGAACTGTAGCGTGTAGCACGGGGTCCCTCGCAGGCGTGTTACAGTTTCTGGCGACTCTGCTGGGGAGTTTAGAGAGCTTGACTCGAACTCGTGATATCCTGTTTTGACTACACTTATGTGTTTCTTTGTATTGCATGTGCATTGGTGCACCTAGGACACCGTGTTGGCCATCTGCTCTTCCTGAACGGTTTGCCGGAGGCTTGTCTTGTCAAGGCATGACCATAAGGCTGACCGGTTGCGGGCTCTGCCCGTATGGGAACACAAACCCCGGTTTTACCGGGGCACCCTTTTGACCATTCGACCTAGTGCATATTCAGAATCCATAGTGACCATTCCAAACTAGGACAGGTTGCTTACCCGATGTTAGGTTGTTTGAAACCGCTGCGTGCGTAGTGAAACCCTAGCTCCTGACAAAATAGGACAGGGAAACCCTACCCCAACATAGGGGTGTATTGGCTCTCATTTATTTGCTATGTGCTTTTAGAGTGTATCTCTAAAGGGAACGCACATATCAGTTTGCGAGTTTGAGTATCAGGCCTGAGGGCACCAGTATCAGTATTTGTGAGAACCGGTTATATCTGCGGGTATCTGATTCAGTGTTTTGGGACAGTGATTTCTGGGGAACAGTGATCAGCAGTAGAGTATAGTTGTTTAGCTACATCCGTGTTTGATCCATTTGGGCTGAAATGCTGCTTGTTGTCTCTTTCAGTTCGGACAGCTGGTACAGAATAGCTAGTGTTCCCCCTTGCTGAGGCGGGGACTTATGATGACGCAGAATTCAGAAGAGATCGTGGTTATGACAGCTGCATTAGATCAAGGGATCACTCTGCAAAGTGAGACCAATATTGATATGCCACATCCACCCAGGTCGCCTGTTGCGCACCCGGTCTGGGCCCCCCCAGCTATACCAGGCTCGCGAGCCTACTACATTTGAACTAATGGGGATGATAGGTGATCTCCAGAGGTCTGTGGCGGACCTCGCCTACGGAATGTCAGCTTCACCTCCAGCCGCACCATATGCCGGGAGTTTTATCCCCCAGGAGCCCCCGCTGTTGGGGCGAATTGTGATTGAACTTAGTCAACCGGAGATGGCCTCCAGCTATGGTAATGACATATCAACATCAACCCAAACCCTCGATCAGGCTGAGGCCAGAGGAAAAGACAAAGTGAAGGCAGATGCCGATCCTAGTGAACAACTGCTGTGGGCAGTCGAGGCATTGAAAGCCGCGGGGATGAACAAGCAACAGATATCTGCAGTTGTGACAAAAGCTGTGGAGGATGCTTTCCCCACTCCACCTGAGGGTAGTTCAAGTCAGTCAGAAAATCGGGATAGACCCCGTCATGCCAGAACAGTTCCTTCCATTCCCAACCCTGCACCAGGAAAGGATCAGAAAGCCAAGGTGGCGCCTGCCGACCCTTTCGCTAGTGCGTCTAGCAAGAGTGCTCAACCTTCAAAGTACCTGCCCCGAGGGCGCAGGGTCTTCCATGCTCTCTACATGCCG